>JABASH010005072.1:0-12741 GCA_019776445.1 Tomocerus maximus | reverse complement strand
CTTTTTCTTCATAGAAATAAATTGGAGGCACGATGGAGGCGTTGTTATTGATGTCTGTTCACTAAAGATGCTTTCTGTCTGAGAATGACATTCTCCTTCAGATTTATGCATTCAATGCAACAAATATATAAAATACACCGGCATGACTTAATCAAACTACAACTGATCGACATGCTAGTATTTTAACTTCTTACTAGAATCAAGAACTTGAACTTTTTAATCATAAAATTCTGGGTACCTCCTGGATATACTGCTCTCTTTAGTTGTACACAGTGTAAGTAAAAAAGTACCTCACCAGCGTCTGGGACTTTTCACTTTAAATAAATATTAGTTCAAGTTGAATAAGAACAATCAGTTAAGTCAATATCATTCCAAACAATGCCCTATCTATTTCCAGCCGTTTTCAGTAATAGAAATCTTACTACTGTTTATCACTCCCTTGGATGAAAAAAATGGGATTTACTCTGCATGGGCTTGGTTCTTATTACTCCCTCGCACAATGCAGCTTTCGCTTATTTGACTGGAGTAAACGAAAACTGAACATTTTATCAGAAAATATTTTCCATTTACTTCTTCATTTACCTGTGCTTATGTAATAATAAAAATATATTTCAATTTTAAATAGTAAGCATGATTACTTTTGGCTAAGCACAATCTCATTACTACTCTATGAAAGAGTTTTGGAATAAATGAAGACATCTGCCGACTTTTTTCAAGAATAAAAGTAATCTTAAATCACTTCACTATCAGAATTTAGATATTGTTCTAGATGTAAGTAGAAGGAATAATTAGACAGTTGAGCTGTAGGGAATATCCAAGAAATGGCACCAGGGAAATGATTAGGATCGGTAGGATGAGCAGCTATGGTAATCTCAGTTCTTGAATCTCAGTTCCCAAGAGATTTACGAAGTCGGAAGTGTCTAAATTCTTGTTAATTCAACAACAATAGATTGTATAGTCAATTTCTGTTGTTCAAGAAATGCATTAGAAAGATCTGCTCTCTGAAAAGAAGAAATTAGAGTGGTCAAAGAAAATACAATTGTTTATTTTTGAAAAGAACACTTATATAAAATTCAAAGCTTGCTTGGCAAAGTATATAATTTGTAGCAAGTGTCTCTACCAATAAGGATCACAAAGACGATTAAACTGAAATTGTTATTTTTGAAAAGAACACTTATATAAAATTCAAAGCTTGCTTGGCAAAGTATATAATTTGTAGCAAGTGTCTCTACCAATAAGGATCACAAAGACGATTAAACTGAAATAGTGAAAGACAAGTAGAATGAAATGAGGAAGTAAAGTGAGCCAAGGTAGATTAGCCATTCTGTGAATTCAGTAAAAGCAATACACCATGGAATTCCGCACTAGCACATAACATCTACCAACCTAGCCATCAATTCACAAGCACAATAGACCTTCTATCTGGAATCGAGACAAATTAAATTATTTTAACTGCCTTTTGTACAAATAAACCAATTTGCATACCTACATCATTGGTAACACCTGCTTACTGCAACAGAAACATCGAAAACTGTGTTACCATTTCAGTCTGTCTATAATTAGACACTTGGATGTACCTAGCTAATTTTCTTAAAATATTTATCACCTAGAATCCTACTTTGAGCACCAGACTAGCAAATCCTTCTCTGTACATGCAGATACCTTCTTCATCTCACTTTTCAAATGCAATATCACAATTTAGAAGCTTTTACTTTCTTCGACGAATGCAAGTAAAGAAATCGTCTTAATGTCTTAAGGGAATACACAAACTCCTTAAACCATGCGTAAAATATGCAATATTTGACCTTTAAAGTTCCTTGTTATTCAAAAAAAGATCCAAACTGGATTTCGAGTTGGGGTAGTTAAACATAAAACGTTACTGATATTAACTTGCTGCTTCAGCAAAACCAATATCCTAATACAATCAGAAAATGTGGTACCTATTTAGCATATTGTGCTTTTAACGCATTGATCTGATCGTATGTCTGATGTTATCTACTCTAAGTAGACATGAGCAAGATGGAGCATTTTATTGAGGAATGCTTGCAGCAGAGTACCAGACCAGACGCTGTGAAAGAATAAGAGTAAAGATTCTTTGGTATGACATTATCACACTGTCTCAATTTACTCTTAATTCAACATCCTTGGCATTCACTTACATTTCTATTTAATCAGTTGGTTGTATCAATTTACAGCATTCTTCCTACTTTCCTTCTCTCACTATTAATGATTATTTAGCTTTAGTAGGAATTTCAGTCAGAGAGTGTTATTCTAAGAATTCCGTTTTATTGTCTTCCGAGAATACGACCTTATGACTTCAAATGCTAAAGATTGTTTCCATCAATTTGAAGAGGCTTTTCCCGTCAGCCAATTTCACTAAGGGTCGTCAATTTGCATAACTAAATCTTCTGAATGTGCATCGTCGTATGTGACTATGATGAAATACACTTACTGAACTTTCGTAAACATTGCAGAATTCAAAAACAAGCGAGGAAGTATCTAAACTTTTTTTATCAAAGAAGTTTCCTTACGAAATGCATTTTTCCTAAATGAATAACAACGGAAAACGTGTATGGGAACCAGATATAATAGTCATAGCTTGTTTGTGTTTCAGATGCACAGTACTTTATCGACTTCTTTTATTAACTTACCTCATCTAACTGTATTGCCTACAGAAGGTTTATCCATCTGTTCCTGTCAAATGTACTAGTAAATCTCGCAATTTCTGGTGCACTATTAATAAGTTATATAAGTTCTGCATAACCCTTGCCCTTTCAGTTGTGCAATTTCTTCACAGAATTCTTTACTTTGTGCTACTTGCTATGCATTTTCATATTACCAGAGCCTGTTTAATTAAGTATACATTAAATATATTTAAAAACGTGGGTGGAAAACTTTTGTTTGTCTTTAGCACATTGTATCTACACAATGTAGGAGTAGGAAGTACTAAGTATTTAATTTAACTTTGATATTTCGATTGAGTTACGGCATCTGGAAGTGAATGGCTAATTAGGTTATTATGACACCTCCTCACGACGCACTGAGCTGGCTCAAACATCAATTTTACTTAGTGTTAATTAAAGCCAGAGGGAATGTTATTGTCAGACGAGACCAGTGAAGGTGTCCAAACAGCAATAGAATTCAAAACTTCACCAGAAGATTAAATGCAAATAGCAATTAGATTTCGCACCAGCATTTTGTTCCTTTTTTGCGTGCAATTAGGAGGAACATCCGCAAAGCTTTGTTGAAAGTGTTTTGAATCGAATTAGAGGAAAATGGTTGTCAGGATGTGGCGAAATTGATGGAAAAAGTTTGTTCTAATTTTTGTCATAATGATATCAAAGAGTAATGATTAGACGAAGACTAATTATGTGTAGTGTAATGAGAAGCTACCCGGGTAGTCTGCATTAAGGAAAAGTTCGTTAATCTGTGTCATTTATTGTTGGATAGATATCGACGTGACAAAGTAAAAACAAACAAGTCATTAGGCTAACGTTACATTAACTCTGGGAAAAGGAAGGAAATATCTTTAAATAGAAACATTATAGATAGATTATTTATCTAGCCTTGTTAAGTTGACTGTAATAATGTAACCTATGCGTCAGGAATATAAAGCCAGAAAAACATTTGGTAAACCTCTAGGGAAAGGATATTCAGCGTTGAAGGGTATATGTGCCATAACTTATAGTAAAGTTGAATAACTTAAAAAATGAATGCACTTTAAACACTTTCACGTAGGCAAGGCAGGTCATATAAAACTCAGTATGAGTAATCTTGATAGCGGGATGAAGCATCAGAGCTCCTATAAAGATAGAACCGGATAAAACATTCAGGAGCATGAAATATCGCACGCCACAACCCGACACAGCGTGGGATAGGATGCCTACAAACTTTACAAACAAAACAACAGCATCTGAGCAGAGATCTCACGAAGTTCGTCTGTTTGCAATGCATATATGCCATGCCAAGTCAAAGCCACACCAGACAAGACGAAAAAGAATCGAGCAACTACGAAACAAACGTCTCCCCACATAAACTACATTGAAAAACATGCATAATCTATATAGAATACACAAATACATGATCTTTATAAGTTAAGCTACCGGAGTATACTATTTCACAGATATTAAGGACATTGTACCAAAGAGTGCAATATTAGTAATGGTGCTTAGTTACAAATAGTAGAACATATCGTAACGTTACGTTAGTTAGCGTAGAAGAAGATGAATCCTCTATCCTGAGATGCAATTCAATATTAGACCGCAGACATATTCAATTTCATCACTGCAGTAGAAAAACACGATAATTTCAAGCAAATGCATGCTTTTACTGATGTATGTATTCCTATTTCATTCTCGAGTGTGTGTTTGATGTTATCTATAGCGATGTGTGCAGTAAGGAATTTATTCCGAATTCAACACGTGTAGTGAATATTTCGCGAATCAAGAATACTTTATTTATATAACTTAGAGGGATGTGTTGAAGAATTACTTTTCTACTAGAGAAAATTAAAATATATTTCCCCTTATAGAACACAATGCATCTTGTTGTTTTCCGTTCAGTCTGTCTATCTTTCCACATTACGACTCGGAGACGATGACTAATGTCGTATACTGCAATGAAATAGTCTTTGTATCTTCATTGGGCTTATTTAGTGGATGGTGTACCATGTTATTGACTTTTAAGCATTAGTGCGTACAATTGTCCTATAAAGACACTCAAAAGCCTAAGGACATTGTGCAAGATATATAGAAACATAGAATACGCCTAACGCAGTAATAAATAGAAGAACAAGGGACACAGACAAAGCGAGTTCAGTTCAAAGCGACAACTTCTAAGACAGCTGAACATAGTTTTCACTTTTAAGAAGAGAAAAAAATTGTCGTCGGAATGTACTGTTCTTTTCTACTTACGTATCTGCGTACAGCATTCAAGATTATTATTCCCACTTTGACTCTCTTACTACAAATGCAACATGGATTGAAGTACGAAGGGCAACTAAATATCTTTTTGCTAGTATAAATATAAATGCAGAAACCCATACGTACTCATGTAATTTAAACAAATAAGTATTTACGTCAGCAGGAAGAGAGTGTGCTCGTTAAACAACGGAATCCACTACGGAAGGCAAAGGGCAAATCTACATTTTAATAAGTGGAACGAAGGAAAAGTAATTTGGAAATGTTTGAAGTAGAATGAACACAATGAAAGAGTAATAAAGTTGCATTGCTCTTGAAAAATTATAAATAGAACACGTTTAGATCTTGGGCATATGTACAAATCTCGTATTTCTTTCATTTAGCTACTACGATTCAGCTGCGGGGAAAGTAAATTAGATAAAACGTGCATTTTACAGATTCTTAACGAAGGGAAATATTTCGGCTTCCTTTATGCACTCCGTCGGCTTATTAATCTCCTCCGCCTCGCATTTCCAACATTCATCGGTGCAAAGAAATTTTCTAGGTAAATAAAACAGGAAGTCAAATGAATATCTTATACGATTCGAGAATTGGTATCACTCGTACCATGTTTATTCGCCATTCTACAGCATTTTAAGATAAATATTGACATTTTCCAGTAAATCACATACAAAAGGACACTAGGGAAATTTTCAAAGTCACTGTGCGTCTATTTTCTGCTGCCATGTATGTAGGTCATTTACTACTCCTTCCGGAACCGTTCTTGAACACACAGAAAATGTTTGCTCCTTTCGCTGACAACTGTAGATGTTTTATCAAAGAAAAACCTATTAACTCTGTTTGCCGTTTTTGATTTAGCCATGTGTACTGTCTGAGCTGCTCTGCTCTAAGTTTTGATTTTCAAGCACAATAAAAATCCCAGAACTACTGTAAATACAAAATGCTTACTCAATGTAGATTATGGTTAGGTCTATGCTTCTATTTTAGCCTTGTCTTCTGTTTACTTAAGTCGTCCTATGTGTAGTGCATTTTGCATTCATTTGTCAACACACTCAAGTTATTGATGGCTCAACTTCTTCATAGATTGTTGACTTTGCAGGACCCATCAACAAATATAGATTAGTATTTACTGAATTTCAGTCAAATCACAAGGTCCCACATGGAAAACTGGTCACAACACAACAGTAAGATAATTGATAGGGATGGTTCAATCAATGCTTTCAAGCAACCCTTGATCTGTTATGCTCCTGAACTGTTTATTTTCATTACCATCTGCTCAAACTAATAATATCAACGTTTCAGCACATCAATTTCAATTAACAGCCTACGGGAGATAAACATCTCATATGTGCAATTAAAGTAGGCATATATTGTCGTTTAGTGCAAGTGCAAGGATTGAGTCTGGATGTAGAACAGTACTCTTTAATAAAAATAAGCGAATCTGTTCGTAGGTAGCAATAATTACTCCTCAAGTAACGCGAATGAATAGCTTTCTCTAAATGATATTTTTGTTAGCGGCCGAAAGTGTAAATATGTAGGTATTTATCTCTAGTCTAATAGTATGAAGTTTTGACTGCAGAACAAATAACGCACGCCCACTCCCAAGCTGCTGAGCAAAAGCATGCCTGGTAGACGTTTTAAATCATGCTCATTTAAGTTCAGACTTTCAAAAGTCAAATATAATAGAACCGACTCAGCAGCTAAATAATTTATGACTTATAAAGATGTCTCAACGACATTTAGTGGAATCCTCGTTTGGTTGGTCTGCTTGTCACTGTCAGTGAACTTGGTGGTGATGAGTGCGGTAAATGGGCAATTAATCATGCTCACTCACTCATGGCGTTAGAGATATTAACCGACTGTAAACCAACTACCTCCACAATGCACTCATACAGAAAAATCTTGTCTACCCAAACAAATATGTACGTGCAGTCATATCCATAAACACAATATCATGTGAACACTGGGAACCTTTTACTTACAGATAGAATAAGTAATACCCATATGACGTAACTAAGCAAATAGTATAATGTATAGGTGTGGCTCAAGGTACCTATTACTCCTAACTGATTTTACCCGCATGCAAATAATAATGGCAGGTACGAATTATCAAGCTGACTGCAGTGATAAATCAAAATAATTTAATTAGTTACTATACTAGTACATACTTTAGTACTAGTTTTTATTTAGAAAGCATTTACATGGAAAATCACAAACTCAGACGGCTTGACTTAGAAAACGACAATGACTATCACTACTAATTAATCATTTTCAGGAGTGGTAAACGAAAATATCAGTATAATGTGATAGTAGTAACTTTAGTATACTGCAACCATCTAGCTACCTTGTTTTTCGTATAATTATTCGGTTATAATTAAATGGAAAACTTGCCTAAGGACCTGAACCTATTATAAGTATATAGGGTTTTATATGGATATGCCTATCTTCTATATTGTCTATATAACGTTAAGTATGTAAATGGTCCCAAGCACAATAGAAAAATGTTCTTTGTAATGGTACAGCATTTAATCTGGCAAAATGACTCAGTTGAGTCGTCAATCGTCAATGAAGAAGTGAATTGAGTTGCGTGGTGCAGTTGAGTTCAGTTGGATGAAATCCGAATCAAAATCCGTGAAGAAAACTACCCGTGCGTATAAGTTGAGAAAAGCTCGAAAACAACTGGAAGAGACAGCCAAGTGCTATAAGTGTGCAGATTAAATGCGAGATGAATTAATAATACTTAAACCATGAACACCACATCTATTCAGCAGCCAACCATTTCACTACAGTCGGATACCAGATTTCAGATTAGCGTACCACCCACACTTCGAACAGCCTTTTATTTCACGCACTCCGACTTATGATTTGGCTCATCTCACTCCACTGCTGCTCTCCTCTCCCCGTCTGATTTATCTGACATAATATTATCTTCTCCGCTTATTACATCTACCTATCCTTGTAGCATCTTAATATCTCCTGCTTACATCTGTATGCAATATTGAGTGTACCAGCGAAATAACCATTCCATGTGATGTACAGGCTATTTGATTGCTCGCATGGAACCATTGTTAACTGTATATATACATGTAATCTACACAGATGACATGCTAAAAGTAGTTTCTTACAAATAATGACTTGATGTCTATCGCTTACAATCTGAAATGTAAGTACCTACTTTCATCATGTTCTGTTGACCACATCAAATGGATTTTATAGTTGAAACAACATTTTTTAAGTAGATTATTTCTATAAGGAATTTTCTGTTAGTTGGTCATTAGGGAGTATACTTATCTTGAATTTCAGGAGACAAAAACTTGCATTGATAGTAATTAATCTCTGTAGTTAAAGTAGGGACTCTCTCTCTAGTTGTCGAAATCAGTCTTTGGTATTTAGATTTAAGCCCCGGATTAATTATTTGGCAAGTTAATCGAGAGACAGAGCGAGTGACAATGATTAAGGAAGTGATTGTGTGAAACCCAATCTTTCCACCAGGGAGTTAATGTAACAGTGGTTTAACCTATACGTGTACAGAACGGTTACATTAATCACGAATTCTTTTCAAAGCTTCTAAATTAGTAGAGATTTAATCTCTTGGAATAAATTAGAAGCTATCTTAAGAAGCAAGGACTGACGGCTTGATTTATGTCATTAAGTACTTTGACTTAACACTTTCCTTTAACTCAGCTTCTTACCTTCTTTACTTAGTAATTGGTAATGCACTTAGAGAAACAACTGCATACTTAATTAGCATAGCAATCTCTGAAAATGCATTCTGCCTAGTATTATTTTATGCAAATGCATAAAGATATTAATGGACACTAGAGAAATAGGAAGTACTGTACAAGAAGAATTATGAGAAACTGGTTTCACCCATCAATTAAATTATGGAGGGTTGTGTGGAGGAGAACGCGTACTTACATATTGGGATGTAGTAATGAGGAGCAGTAATACATATTAATAGTTAGGGCCGTTTGGTACGCATTTGTACTATTAAAGAAGCTTATCTCGAAGAAAGTGTAGTTGTCACGAAACCCGAAAAGCTGTAATTAATTTGTTCGCAGTAAGGAAAGTCAAGTCAACAGAGGATGATGAAGAAAAGGGAGAAAAAGAGTTGTTTTGCCGTTTGCGTCTACTCGACGCAAGTAATGGATGCAAGTTCTCTCCGGTTGAGTGTAAGTCCAACTGAACGTTTTCTTAAGACGATCGCATGCGAAGCATGCCTTAATTTTGCTTACGTCCCTACTTGTTCAGTATAGGAACCAGAAGAGAAGTCTGGATTTCTTTGGTTTCTCCCTTGTTTTGTGATGTAAATGTAAGCAAGCAGAGCTTTTTATCAATGGACTGGGCCAGAAAAACGATTAGCAAGATAGATTACATACATGCATAGTTGGCAGAGCTGATAAAACTTTTAGAGCAGCAACATACTTTGCTCTCAGCCAGCCTTACTTCCGCGTCAGAACAACTCATTGCCACAAAACATCCTCCACTTGTCTGTCTTAAAGTGTAAAGGCTCGGGTGCGGGAATCAACAACCACATCACACACAAATTCGTATACCAACAACTTTGATTTCACTTTCCTAATGCGTGAACACTTATATACGGTATTATTGGTTGTTGGTGGAAGCTGGATAAATATTATTAGTATGCTATCTCCTCGCTACATATAAACACGTCGAACATGCTGACTAAATGTGTGGCCATTTACTCAATGCCTCCTTCACTCGGAGTTTACAGTGACAGACATTGAAAAATCGCCAACACCATACAAAATAACAGGACTGTTGAATCCTTCACGAAGATAGACAACATTGACAAAACAAGACAACTAAGGCAGGCAGACAATCAGCTTCACATCCATTTCTGCTTAACATTCTCTAAACGCATTTACTTTCTTCTACTTGTACATATGCACATAGGTACACTCACATGCAACTGATAGAAAGAAATATAAATAGAAAATGGAAATAAATACATAGAAATAAAATCATGCATGATGAAATACATAGAACCATATTATTCTCTAGTAGTTCAATGAGCAACGTGCCCAATAAATCCTTCAATCACTCAAAGAGCTGAAACCTGACAAAATCCCTTTTCTCCAGAGTACAAATCAAAGAACAGACTTGTTGAAAATTAAATTCCCCGAAGAACATTCCATACGTGGTTTGCTATTTCTATTAGGTGCATAAACCTCCACATATTTGATAGAAACGTACTGTACCTTCTGGATTGATGCAAATGTAATGTGCAAAGTGCAAATAATAACTCAACCTCAGATATTTTCAATTACGCTTTTCCTAATTAAAATCAAATTGCCTACGATACCTAACCCGCATCCAAAATGTTATCCACTGGCAATTGGCCATCATCCCAATGTATTTGAGCTAAATATCTCCATTGTAATTGTATACGCTAGTTTGCTAATTGCAGGAAATCAGGTTATTCAATACGCTTGTTTATGAGCAACTTAATATGATACAACTGGGCATAAAATAACGCTGTAAATGGGGAATTGCGACTTTGGGCAAACAAGAGCATTCGATAACAACCCTTTGGGATCTTTTTTTGGGATTAGATCATGAAAAATCTAATTATAATATGTTAAGTTAGGTATAGCCGCAAAAAGTAATGCTTGCAGTGTAAATAACATGAAGAAATAATGGAAACACAATATTTGACTTTCGTAGTATGTATGATCAAAAATTTAATACGGATTCAATATTTGCATAACACTGTACTCAGTTGCAATCCTGGATGAGGTGTTATTGTGTATGGCCTCCCCGCTTACTAGAATTCCATTAACTTACACCCACGCGTTACCAGTACCTACCTAGTTGTACTGTGGGGACCAAGTTGTGTGAGAATTTACTCGGGAATCTGTCATTTGACCTCTTGTTGATGTTGTTGTTGTATACAATTGGCAATATTATAAATTGATACTGCACGGGTGGAATGGTGAAAACTTAAATGGAATACTTTTAATAAGTACAACTAATACTGGTTATAGTCTTAATAGTATTACTTAATTACACTAACTACTATATTCTTATTTTTATACCTCCTTGCCATTTATGAGAGCCATCATTATACAACGCCCTACTCCGAAGGGGCAAAATTTTGATCACCCTTCGGAAGAGAAATAGGTACTATAAATTGTTAGAAATTTTATTGCTTTTCTCTGTCCATTCATTTACTATGTAATATGCCATATATGTTGCCTCATTGTCCATTATGTAGTACAATTAGGTATATACACAAACATACAACAATTACATTATTCGTCCCAGGGTATAAGGAGAGTTTGTCTAATTCTGTGGTATCTATTGCTGCAGTAGCAAGTGAAAGCATATGAAAGAAGTCAAAATTACTGCGTACTTCTACACAGTATGATATTATTATTTTGTGTGGGATTTGGTTTAGCTCGACAAAGTTTCGCTCCCCTTTCGACAAAGAGCAAGGTGAAACAAATTCATTCGTAATAACATTCTATGAATGGTATTATTATATTGATTTGCTATACAGAAACCTTTACAAGTATCACACATACTTATGAATGTACGGTTAATAGGAATTAGTAACGACTCTATGACTTATAAATACAACAAAGTGCAAAGTTACTTATTGCTCGTGAAAGTCCCGTACTCCGTTACTTCAATGAACTATTAGAAGAGGGAAAGTCGATCAAAGCAGTGTGCCACACAAAGGAAACAAGTAGATAACAAACGTCACAATACATTTTTACTTTGCATTCATGAGAACATGAGAAGTATGTCAGGCTGTCCATTCCACGTGACGATCATAGTTACTCAGGTCTCCTTCAACTACAGAAAATAGTGTACTAACTAGTGGTTCTTATCTAACGATGAGCTCAAATCTTATCCTTCACATGGGTTTCTTTAATAGAACAGAATAATGCACTTTGAACACAATCTCCATCTCTAACTGCTATCTTACCCAAGACGTAATGAAACATTAATGTGTAGTTTAAAGGGTTTGATAAACATATATTATTGTTATTGGGCTGACTTGTTTGGGAATTAGACCTCCTAATCTTTCCAACGGCTAAAGTGTAACTCTTCATTCTTTCTCATGGCTGAAAATTTTACGTTTTCTAAACAAAAAAATGTGACTGTTAATTAATTTAAACCTTGCTCCGATTGTAATCTTATGCGAGCATTAGAATAGGATTAATATTTAAAAGTGGATTTCGATGGTATCAGATCAAGAAAAGCTAATAAGCTTGCCTGAATTCATGCTTTAGGAGTGGAGAAAATAATAACCTTTCGATTATAAGATCTGTAGCAAAAGTACATAGTACTTGCATTGAATTGCGGATATTGTCATGTAGTAGTAAATATAGCATGAGCTGTCACTCTTTTCATACTGCTGCGTAAAAAGACAGCAAAGCCTTGAAATGTGAATTGTCTGATTGTATCACTGCACTTCTTTCATGTACATGCACAAACATACCACCAGATTCTTATCGCATTGCCAAGATATTGTTACTTCCGTTTATACTTATAAATATAAGTTCTGCCTGTTATTCAGTCGTTTCGTTACGACGTTTTTGAACAAAGGTTAACTGAAAAAAGATTCTTAGCATTTTTGTGCTATTGAAGAGTAGTAATCGAAATATTATATAAAAATTTGCCAATGCAAAATGTAGAAAAGGTTTCCGATAATATCGTTTGAACGCGTAACCCTTAATAGGTGTACTTTTGCGGCGTTTTGATTGGCTGAGGAATTATAGAAATTGTAGAAATTATAGATATTTAAATAATTCTGCCATACCTAAACATGTAAATCTGGAATTGCGGTTTA
>JABASH010005071.1:0-12742 GCA_019776445.1 Tomocerus maximus | reverse complement strand
ACTTATAAATTATAATTTTTGTAGTGAGGCTAAGTTTAAGTAGGTAGATACATGAAAGCTTGTAATTTGATAGATAATCTAACAAATTGGTTGAAATGTTTTATTAAAGCTGGTATTTGCGCAAAATATTTTAGCACTAACAAACAGACTAATAAATAAATTACCATATAACTTTATGTAAATGTATGATAATGCATATTTACATGACTAACGTAGCAAGAGCAGAAAATACTTTACGTACTGCAAGTAAAAATCTCAGCAATCTGAGCACAATCGTTTGTTACAAAGTTATATACAGAGAGATAAAGATAGGTAGAGACTATTTAAAGCACAAAGTGCATTGCTTTAAGGAATGAAATTGAAATTACAAATAAATGCACTTACATAGGTACATAATAGGGGTATGCGTATTTTCATTGATAGTACAACCTGTTCTGTTTTGGTTTGATGTTTGGCTTGAAGTTGAATGGAAAGAGTCATTCAAAAATGTAGGTGAGTCACGATTAGTTTGCTTACCTATGTTATTTGTGCAGTGTTTATGTAGGTACAGCTAAGAGCAAATCGAACAAAGTCGCAGTCAATTCACTTGACAGGAATAAAAGAAAAAAGTGGCTATTTTAAGTGAACAGCGACTAAGCCAAAAAAGATATAGCGATGGCCTAAAAGTTTCCATTTCAATGAACGGTTTATATTATGTAAATTCTTGCACCTGGCCAGCAGTAAAGATGCATCTATCAGTCAAATTGATCTTCAATAAGGAACAATAGTAATCTTCAATAGCTTTTCGATATTTTAAACCGTTTAGTCGCTAATAGAAACTATTATAATAATCTCGACTACTTTCTTCGAATAAACATACCATACAGGTAGATATGTAACCTACTGAGCTATGTGCATAGCTTAAGTAACCAAAAAGCCATTTAATTGACCTGTGTATGTGCATAGTAATGTTAAGTCTAGTCACATAACAATGTATACACAATTCCTTTTAAAGTACTGAATAATAGGCATTGAAGAGTAGTATTATAATAAATATAGGCAATCAAATAACAGAAGGATGCAACTTTTAACAAGTTGTTGGATCGTGTGAGATGTCGATGTCTCGTCTTGTTCAATTGAATCCTTCACTGTGTCTCCGTCTCAAAGTTTAACTTTTGCTCAAGAATGTCTATTCTATATCCATTAACTTATTCATTCAGTGTGACGCTAAGCCTCCTTATTTGTTTCAGAATATATTTGCATAACAATAGAACTAATGGCACTAAATCTTCAACACGTGAATGGATTTCGATGTATCGCTTTGCTTTATCTATTGTAATAGCTTGTGTGTATGCATATGCACACACAATTCGCTGATTGTGTATATTTGTGAATGAGTATTGTTTGCGAAAAGAAAAAGAAACCAATTGACACATCACTCTGTCTGCACAAACAATTCATCTACACACCTAATGCAATCCTATCTCTAGGTGTGAGCCCAGTGAAAGAGAAACGCAATTTTAGGAGAAGTTCATTTACAACATACTAATAATATGTTCCTACTAATGAAAAACTCAAGATAATCTTGCAGTTTCAATAATTACTTGTTGATGTGCTATCCATTGCAAAAAGGCTAATGAACAATAGAGAACGATATGATTAATTATGCAAATAATGCTAGCTTGTCATAGGACTCGCTCGATTACACTTTTAATATCAATACATTTTTCCCTAATATGTCGGTAAAATATAATCGATCCATCTATACTGATTTTCCCATGATTTTATAAGATTTTCATGGCATATCAATGAAAATTCCATATTTCAATAAAGATATACTTTGAAATAGTGCTACCACTGGGGGTTATTTAAAAACATACAATATTGGTAAATTTTTAACTTTTGGAGGTCATCAAAAACCCCACTAAGCAAAGAGACGTCAGTTTTTCTAAATTGAATCTAAAATTTTTAAACCATAAGCTGCCAATCAATATTGAAAATCATTAATTCCCATTTAGCACACTTAGGACAGTGAAGAATGTATATAAAGAATTCTATATATTTTATAAATTATTTATTGTATTTTATAACATTTTAAATGTTGTCTGCTACTGCTATGTGGCCATTAAAATCTTAACTACCTAATCATGTAAGTTTTTGAATTGGTTTAAGAGATATATAGAGAAATATTTGATCCTATTGTTGAGCAAATTTGTGTATGACAAATGGTACAATGACGATCATTTATTTTAAAACTTCCTTGAGGAAATGAGTTATGGACTTGACGAAGTAGGCAAATAGCTGCCTTTCCATGAATGACAATAGAAATGGAAAATTCCAATTTCGATAGATCTAATCTCCTTCATCATGTCTCATCCTTAGAAAATAAATGTCCATTGTTTTGTCACCTGGATGTCACCTTTCATTTTCAATTTGGTTTTCATTTGCTCTCTGTCCCACTATCAATTACATTTACAAATAGGGAATCTCCAACCGATTCGCACTACAGGATCAACGTGGCATAGTGAATAATGAGTAAGTATGACGTTACAGTCAATAGGTTTGCTAGAATTAATTTGATACTACTGAGACATACTTAAATAGACTTCAGATGGCTATACTTGTCCATTGTATAGTTAAATATAGTAAATGTTCTCTAACTTTCTTCTTTGCAATTTAGTATTCATCTCGCAAAATGCAGATACATTGAAACGGGACAAAGACTGAACAAAGCAAAACCTTAACAGGACTTTTGACTAAAGGGAAGGTGTGTTAATGCAAATGACAAGATTCCTTTCGTAATCCAATGTGAACTAATAGAAAATGGTGTCTATTGTTACATTCTGTTGTGTAGCATTTTCTATTGCCTCTTCTATGCTGCGATGCTCCTAAATAACACCTTGCAATTTGTATTTACTGCTACATAGATATTTTTATTTCTCATAAAGCCCAAGAATTAGCATGTAATGTCCCTAAGACTATAATATCTTCCAACATAAAGATAAGGTCGGCCTTGTACTATTATCAATAACAATGGTAGCATGAGAATTTTGAAGTACTGTGCACGCGGAAGCTAATTCTTTGAAATATTTATGGCAATCAAACGAAACATCATGTACTTTTGAAAAGCTCCCTGACTAATAGATGAACGCTCCTAGTAAATTTAAGATATTTCCCAGTTGTTAAATAATTTTCTTTAACTTCCCTTCATCACAAAATTGAATTCCTTATTTTTATTCCACTCTTGAAGCATCATAAAAAATCTTGACTTCAGAATCTTCAGATGATGTAAGACATGATAATTCCCATTGGCAGTAATTCAAATCTACTCCACATACAATAGGATTGATTGTACAAAAATTGCTTAATATTTAATAGATTGGAATTTTATTGAGTAGAGAATAAGATTTCAATTTCCCGACAAGAGTGGAATGAAAATATCAAATGAAAGATGTTTACATTCACAATTTATGGCATGTTTTTGCACTCATGGAATTAAAGAATGAGATAATGAGCTTGGTATTTAAGGACCATTTAAATCCACATACTTTTATTATATATAATTCGGTTTATGATTTAACAATTCATTTCTTGTTTGACAGAAGTAATGTGATTTTTCGCTCTTAACTTCACTGTATTATTCAGCGATAAAGGATGAGCCATTTACGAAATTGCAGGAACTTTAATACCAATGTTAAAATTCCATCACAACTTGTCTAGACTTTGCAACTTTTCTTTGTACTTTGTACAACTAAAACCAGAACACAATGCTTTGCAGATTGCTATTGTTACCGAGTGGTAATAAATCTGATATTACATATTACCGAGAATATGAATTCCTGTGAGAATATGTTTTATGCAATAAGGGTTCATTAGTGAAGGAATTTTAAGGCAAAATTCTCATGCAAGATATTCCATTGTATATATAAATAATGAGGATTTAATAATCTGTTTATATAAACTTGTATGCGTCATCCAATGCTGGTCAAAAGGAAGTGGTAATTTTTGAAGACGTCAAACAAATGCATCGTGCCTTCATATTTAGTATTTCCTTTCATACAGTTCAGTTAATGGAAAAAATATTGTAACCCACAAATCCATTTGCAAAACTAAAAAATATTTTGAACTATTAATACTGGCAATTTTTATTATTATCTAAATGCATGGCTAATTTAATTTTGACGTGAGTAGTAAACGAGGAAAATGAAGTCATAAATAATTTTACTGTCATTGCCACATTGATTTACAACTAAGCGTAAGATGACAAATATAAAACGCCTTCCTCGTTTTACTGCATAATATTAGCTGTCATTACGTCAACTGAGTTTTATCTATTACTTCACCGAATCATGATAATTATGTTATGCTGCAAACTAATATATATTCAATGTTCAGTAGTTACGCATAAATATGTTTTATTTACCCCATTATATAATTACCTGAATTGCATTAGGGAAACGAGCTGCATGCTGATTTCCGAGAAATATTCTCATAACGATAACTGCTGTAAAACTTCAAAATGCATATTGGGAAGGGAACATTTTCAAACTAAAAAATCAGCATTTTAATTATATAAACTGTAAAGTTGTGAGTCTATGATTTCTAAAGAAGGAATGATAAGTAGAGCAAACTGAAGACATATGGTACGTGGAAGTGTACTATGACATTATTATGATATTGTTATGACCATTCAAATGAGTTCATTGCAATGTAATACCTGTTATGCATACGAGAGTCACTGGCAGTGCAATTAGTAAAGGAGTATTAATATTTTATTATAATGTAACTTCTCTTGGAAGCAACTTAACTTTACAACTATGCCATACCAGAAGATATTGTACATAACAATACAATACACGCAGCAAAAAACTAATCAACCACCTATAAGTATTTGCTACATACCCACGTACCTGAACATGTATTTTAGGATACCTATTAAAACTAGTACTAGTACATAATATATTATGCTAGACAAAAATAAAGCGTGTAACTGAACATGCGTTGGTGTAAACTTGATTGCATTGGAATCATATATAGTCATAAATGAACATAATTGATCGTTATGGAAATAATAGCATATTTGCATAACATATTTGCCTTCAACTTACGTTTACATTACATAAGTTATTATGCTTAATGATTACTTTTAATTAATAAATTTTAATATTACAATTCTGAAATCGAGTCGGGACATAATTTCCTCAGGGATATCTATTTCTTAGACCCATTAATACCTGGAAAGGATTTCTAAACGAAATTTCTTCAAATCTGATGGGATATTTGCAGGAAAAAATACACAAATGTAGAATGGTTCTTTGAACATTAAAAGAGTACATCGAAAGGATTTATGTCATTTATAATGTCATTTACTACTTTACACGCTAGAAGTCGTTTGGACAAGTTATGCCCCATGAGGTCACTTATATCAGTGGATGCACGTACACCGATGCACTTTAGTATATGCAATCATGTACAGGAAAATATATAAATAGCTCAGACGTTAATCATATTGGCAAGCAAAATAATTGTCTGTTTACAAACTAAAGGCTAACTTGTAATGCTATGACTATTAGCTCATCAATTAATTTTAATGGTAAAAATATTTTTTCTCATATTATTTCCCTGTTTCTTATCTACTTAAGTACTGATGATGCAGAACCAACCATAAAACATGGTCATTTATTGGTTATTTACTACTAATGGAATAAAATAGTAAAATGCAATAATATGACCGGGTGGTGTTATGATTGCAATCATGCAATGTGCTTATGGATATTATTTTTGATGTCAATGCCAGTTATAGTATTGCATTTGCAAGTATTTGCATGCATGCAAATTTATGTGTACATAGTGCATGCGGTAGTTCAGAAAGCCATAAAATATTGTAATATCCAAACTAACGACCACTTATCATCAGCCAAATTAAAATTCCTATCGTAATGATGGCCACGTTTTAATATTATTATTTCTGTCTAGCAATGATGTCCAACAATTTTTAAATGGTCCTAGCTTAAGAAAAAATGCATGCAATCGCTGGTTGCATCAAGTTACTCAAGAATGCCTAACTGTTGATGTAAAATAATAAGTGTGAAACAGGGTCAGGCGGAGTAAGGTACATTCAAGAAAGTTGAATTTCTTTACGAATCTTGGATTCGTTGATTTTGTGGCTTTTTAGGACTTTCCACTTAAACTTCTAAACAGTGTAATCAGCATCAATTAAATGATGAGATTTCAACAGGATTTAATGTGGAGTAAAAGCTAGAGCATAGTTCTGTGTATCTTAAATAAGTTATTGTCAAATTTTTGTACGACTTAGTTCTTTCCATGGATTTGCGTATGAATTGTAAACAACATAAATTCTTAGGATGACAATGCCGAGACAACACATAATTGAACAAGATAGATGCAAATATTTTATGATGTGTTTACCAAAGCTTAGTAAATATATATTTGCAAATTATCCTTAATAAAATATGGGTGTTGCTATGATAAATACAAATAGGTGTGTCCATTTTTTAGGTATTTATAGCTTCGCGTAGTTCGAGCATGAAAGTTGATACCAGCTAAATAATTTGGTCGTGGGTTGGTAATGAACTGTATCCGACTGCTTAATATGCAATACGGTTAGTCTATGCCAAAATTGACAAACTCATTAGGCCCACAATCAGTTCAGATAATTAAAATACATAGAAGTGCTCGGTATATTTATATCTGTAGATACTTCTGTTAAATAGAAAGAGAAAAATGACAACATACTGTCACATGTAAAAAGAAACTGCTCTCGTTTCTGATGCACAATTTCAGTTGTCTATTCTCTTTTGGATATAATTGGTAGATGTAGGGAGACAGTGAATGTTTTAATTTAATACACTCACGTACGCATATCTGTGGCTACACGAATACCAACAATTTTTATTTAGTTAGGCGAATGTCGGAATTTCCAAGTGGATGATAACAAATCTGTTTAAATTCTAATCCATACGGTAGAACCTACTTTCCTCTAAAGTCTTTGTGTCATTAATGTATGACGTCCGTGTACCTTAGAAAACATATTATTATTTTTAAAAAGTCTAAATTCGGTTTCTTAATGACATATGAATCCCAACAAAACTACATATTACCAATCTAAATGTCTTCTCAATAATTATTTTCTAATGGTTATGAATCCATTACAAAAACTATGTTGAATAAATGATTTCATTATATAAGTAGTTTTGCTGCTTTCCTGTGTACAATGAAATATATATTAACTTCTATGCAGGATAATATATGTCAGATATATATGATTATACTTATGTACAAATTGTGCTCGTTATTTATTAGTATTTGGAAACATTATTTGTATTGTAATTGTAAATCCTACATTATTTGTTTTACAGGAGCTTTCCACACAAGCGGCTGTATTTCACAATAGACAAAGGAAACTGTCGTCTCGTCTGGTAGACGTGACCTAATAACTGCAAAATCTCACAAGAAATCTACCCATCCCTATTCTGTTGTGGTGGCCTGCTATTTGTCTACATTCGAAGAATCAAAGGTAACTTAACATGACTTTTGCAAAAATTATTGCCATATTAAATGCACATAATATGCAATATTTGCCTGTTCATAAGGTTGAAATCTGACGTTTACTATTAGCAATATGTACACACATGAATTAAAAGGATTAGTAATTAAATAAACACTTATGCCATGACATAGTATGTACATAAAGTGCTTTACAATACAATACAAAATTTTCCAATTGTAGGATACAAATATTCTATACGCTAAAGCAGTAAATGAAATATTTGCATCTACATAGAATGTGCAGAGAGGCATGTAAAGATAAATATGTAAAATATCTTGTATATTGTGTCTAGGCACCTGTATAGGTACGAGGATTCTCAATAACCTTTATACTAGGTACTCAGGTCGTGTCTCATCTTTAGTGTACTAGGTAGTTGCAATTTCTTATTTACACATTTATTTAAAAAGTGTGAATACGATCGAAAATGGCTGTTTAGAGATGTATACTTACTATCATTAATGTACGAAGTGAGTGAATGCAGACTGGTTCAAAAGGGAAGTGAACACAGCGTAACCCATTAAATTAAGTGAAAACTCTTAAATCATTTTTGAATAAATTGCACAGCATGTGAGAAGTTCTTGGTAGGTAGTAATTTTTATATTCATACGCAATGATAAAAGTACAACTCAGTAATTGTAATTCGGGCTGGTGTTTTGAATTGCGTCAATACTTTTGTATAATAATACTGTTCCCCTTAAATAAGCAATGTATCCAATACACGTAAACCATTGACAGCGCATAAATAACTATAAGATACAGCTAAACAAAGATCCTGTCTCATTTCATGTAGTAATGCAAGAAATTGCATTACCTCGGTTAATGTCTGTAAATTGTTATACACAATAAGCTAAGACAGTAAGACGAGTACTTTGTGATTTGTTTTTTTGATGGCATGATAATAATATCATAGTGAAAACGAGACTTTATAATAAAACATTCTTAAAGAAAGCCAAGATAAAAACCCTAAACTAGTTCCTACCGTATTTCCCTCTGTAATTCCTATTGCAAGTGGGAAAGCAATTAAGTTGGAAAATGTGCACATGCAAAATTTTTCAATACTTACGCATAGGTACTTACTTTATATGTTGTATAGATAAAGTTTTTATAAATATCAGTGAAATAAACTGCGTGAGCGTACGCAATAAATGAGTGTAGATAGTAGGAAGCATAATAGGTCATCCACCAACAAATAAGAGCACACAAGTTTGTACATTGCAATCAAATATTTACTAAAGACAAAGGGGTAAGCAAGAAGTAATGGTAATTAGCTCTGTCTCATTCTGATGTCTTCTGTGGAACTGTACATAGTGTGAATTATAAAGGACAAGAAGAGCATTGTGTCTGTGAATCGCCAATTGTGGCGTGTCTTCCTCTTCTCAGCCTAATTCACAGCTCATAACTGCTATATTATAACAAATAAAAAAGCCAAGAGCATTGAATTAGTACTTTTGCATTCTCTGCTTACCTTTATTATCTCTGTCTACTTTATTACTTTGACACAAACGCAGGACTATTACAACTAATTTTCTACTGCAAATTCAAGTCGCGTAAATTCACTGGGCTGATACTGTACAGAAATGCATTAACGACTTAATAAGTACATATAAATATGTTTGAAGCTGAATGCAAAAGTAATGTCAGTAACTAAGTTTGCAAAGGCAGTAAATGAAATATGAATTTTATGGCGTCAGTAAAGAATGGGCTTAATATGATTTTGATCTTTCAAGTCAATTATATATTTATGTACCCTAAATTACATGGACAGTTAAATGAAATTGCGGCAATATTTACAGACAATATTTTCATATTAAAATTTTGTCAAATTTATCTAGGTATAAATAAACATTTCATCAGATATATTTGCTATGTTCTAAAAGCATAAAATCAGCAAGCAAGCTTAATCTTACGCTAATGAATAACTCTACAGATAATAAAGATATCCTATATCATAGTTTTATTTGTGCAAGTCATAGTAAATAAGTAAAATCACGTATAATTAAGGGTAGGCATTTAAACACCACATAAATTAATGCTGTATCGATAGATAATTTACTGCAAGTTAAAACACTGTAAGTGTAACTCGAGTTGGAATTTAGAATGTCTGTGTTACAATCTATTCACTAATCACAATTCATTTGTTGTATGTAGTAAGTAAGTTTGTGTTAAAACTGGCAGTAAACAAATGTAACAATGAGTTTCTTCATGTAGTGTTAAGTGAATGTAGTGATATTTGCTGTGTATACATGAATTAGAAACAAAAAAGTGCATACCTCTCCATTTTTCTTTCAGTGGTTTCAGCCAATCATCCCTATTGTTGTTCTGCACCATTGTTATCAATATGGGTAGTATTTATGGTAGCGAAGTGCATTACTGCTTTTCATTATCTACTGTAGTGCCTATGTGGGCAGTAAGAGGAAGACAGGACAACTTAGGCATTATACGTATTATTAGTAATGTTGGCCATTGCTTTCATTTGTTTAAGTGTATTAGTCTGCTGACAATAACTCTGTACTTTTTCCCTACTTGTTGATGATGGATGCCTCTTCCTATGAGTAAGTTATAATTGTGGTAATGTGTTTAGCAAAATATCTTTCACTCACATTGTATAAACTATAAGTAATTAGGATACAATAAGAAGATATAATGTTTCTATCTTACCTACCTACTTTGTTAGTTTGCTAGCCTTTCTTCTGCCTATTTGTCCATTCATCATTTTGTAATTATCTGTACCTTACCAGCATAATAATATGTGCCGAGTGGAACGCAATGAGAAGAATCTCATAGTCGTAAAATAATCAATTTCAACTTGCTGAAACTGAAACCAGAGTTTAGCAAGGGGTTCTTGCCTAACTTATTACTAACACATCGCATGGATTTGCATATCTGAACGTTGAAAAGTAATAGTACGCTCGATTGGAGTTGGTTGTGCAAAATGGTATTTGCTCCATCGGCATATATTTGTAGTGTGACTTAGAATTAGCGTGCAGCTAGCTGTAATAATAATGGAAATCGTGAAATAAACTTTCACAAGAGAACAAAAATCAGTTTCCGACCAGGTCATACAGAGAAATTCGGGTTTCCATAAGAAAATAATGCTTGAGAACTGAAGCGCACACATTTGTGAAGGAACAGTGAGTTTACATTGGGACTCACAATACGTTTCAGTTTTTAAATTAATTTATGTGGGCTTTTTGCAAAATGGTTGTACAAAGGAAGCCAAATCAAAATAAAGAGAGCAGAGGAACACTTACTCCTACCGCATGTTACCGTCCGTAAGTTTCGTATGGACAATGAGGAACGTGGCTTGGCCGTAATGTGGGTTTGGTTAAGCTAACATGCGTGTAAATTCTTTAGCACACTTCTATTGGAAAATTCTTGAAAAGTTATTAGTTTTCTTGGTCTGTGCTTAACCAACAACAACCTTCTTCCTTTTATTCTTGTAAACCATATTAAAAATATTAGTGCACACATACTTATGAGCACATGACTTAAGTTAGTTAGCTCTAAGCATACATGTGCTGTACTCCTGCTAACTACCATAAATGCAGATCTAAATTCCGACTGCGGAGGTTGTGGCAGATGTATATAAAGAATATAATCTACTACTATAAAACTATATGGGTTGTGGCAGCAGTAACACACATAGACGAAGCGAGACCAGGCCAAGCCGTGAGCAATTGTCATCACATATAAATTATCTCGCTCTTCTTATCTACTAGATCCTCATTCATCTTTTTCTTGATTGTCTCTTGCACAGTACTCATTAAACACAATACCAAAAGATACAGTCACAGTTAATGGCTACGTGGATCATCTCGTCTTTTTTGCGGTTACCTCCACTAAAAAGTGACATCAATTGTCAACCCAGCCATTACTCATATTCTAAACTTTGTATTTTTATGCAAAAACTAGTTACTACACTAGGCATTTAAAATACCTTGCTGACATATGCTCTACACAAACATAAATAAATGTCTCATGAATTCATCTCATTCATTATGATTCCATACACAAACCATAGATACTCATAATTTTTAATGACGCTACATTTAGTAAGACTTATTTTTGCTGGTAATTATAACATTTATTAAACATAATAATTTGTTAAGGATTTGCATGCCCCAGTAGTATAAAACAATATTTTTCGATAGTGTCTGTACATTTCGCGGAGTTAGTTAGACCATACAAACCAAAAACCGCATAAAAGTTAATTATAAGTAAAATGGGTACACTATGATGTTTTTAGATTGATATCTCAATATTTATTCAAACTAAGACCAAGTACGACTTTTAAAAGTCGTTTTGTACAATAAATTCCAGTAACTCATGTAAAATATTTCCAAGTGTTGTCTGAAGGGAGGAAACCAAATGATGTCATTGTGCATATGAAAATACTCAGTAATATTTGGTACTTAGCATTTGGTATCCATATCCATTTTTGTTAAGGAAATCGAAAAGTAATTCCATTTTGGTTTCTTTACTTGAGATAAGCTTGACCAAACAATTTTGCCCTAATAGCTTTATACTTTTGAAACAATGAACCATCATCCGTGTACCAAGTTAAGTTCAAAGTTCTATTGTTCAATTGTACAGGAAGAGTCAATTACAATAACACTCTTCCGCAAGTTATCGAATGCTACGGGCAAGCATACTAAACCATTAAATACTCTGTGACATTACTTGTGATGTTTACCAGGTGCTATCTGATTGTCATTTATTCCTTTATGTGGTTAAATGTGAACTCTTCACTCTGTTTATTACCATCCAATTTTTCTATGAATTCAGAAGCTGCACTCGTCCAATGCAATTTTTTAAATGAATTAAAAACAGTAAACACAAAATTATTAAGACCAATACAATTATTTTATATAGCCGTAATCAGAAATTAAAACCGCTGTAACTTGGAGTTAAAAATGAAAATAATTTTTCATGAAAGTTCGTGACAACACATTTTTTAAACTTGGAACTACGGTAGAAAAATTTTCTCAGTTCCACAAATCCTTTTCGGTTACTAACATCTGCACTGTACTGAAACGCTTTTGAGTTCTCAATGCTAATCGTAGCAGAAGCAATCCAAATGAAACTTCCAGATTATCTGGTTCTCGTAGTAGGCCCTCAGATACAGCAGATACCTTTGTTTCACGCTCTAAATTCGAACTCAGACAATATTCAAGGGTTTCGCTTTGACGCAAT
>JABASH010005070.1:0-12744 GCA_019776445.1 Tomocerus maximus | reverse complement strand
GGTCATTATAAAGTCACAAGAAACACCGGCTGCCATAAATAATGTTTCTATCAGAGCTCATATCCTCGGCTTTAGGTTATAAGACGAAACTTTCGTTCCACCATGCTCATATCAATGTTTAGCTTTCACCCACCAATGCTATGCATTCAAAACATACTAACTACCAACTGCACATCTTCAGTTTTTATTGCTAATCCGCCGTTAATGCCACTCTACCAACACCATATATCTTAAAATGAGAATTTTGTTTTGTATTATGAATGGAGTATCGAATATCATGCTACCCAGTTTCAGTAGGTTGGAAGTGTCCCCTGACTCACGGAGTACATACTATACATGCATAAATGCCTGCGTGACATTAATAATGTATTAATTAGACACAGGTACCGAAACTATCGTACTTGAAAATGTATTTATATGTATAATAAACGTTTCTTGGTTGGTTGACCACATAGTACAGTCATTATTTGCAGTCTGTCCAGTTAATTATGTTTGTGTGCCTTATCTGGGATTTTGCAGTTCCTAATGAAGAGGAGATAGGTTTGGAGAGATCCCTTACATATACGGTACATATAATTTTGAATAGTAAAGATCGATGTAAACAAGTAGACCAGGTAGAGCAGTAGTGGTTTCTTTTCGTTAGGAATGCGAATAAAATGTGTCTCGTGGCAGTTCAAGTCGATTTATACACAATAATATGGTGTATAGTATTAAGTATTTGGGTATATATTAAGTAGTGTAAGTCGAGCTATGAGTGATTCTGAGCTACCATTAGAGGGTTTACTTATTTATAGGTAGCAGGAGGAGTCGCTATGTGCTGTACAAGTTTGGTGCATGTACAAGTGAATCATGATCATGAATAGAAGCCACGGCACCGTGAGAATCAACATTTGTTCACACCGAAAACATCACCCTTTTCTTCCTGGCATAGTCTCCTTGCCTTGCCCCTGCTCTCCTTGTCTTCCCTGCATGTCTCCTTATCAGACATTTATTTTACTTCTTTTCTTACACTTTTAGTTAGCTAGTCCTCCTACCTCACCTAACTACTTACTTAAAATCTACTGCACAAAACTAGTGCGCTATCTACTCATTCTTGTCTCTCCATTCCCTGACTTCCCTCTCTATTATTTGCATAGACACAAAATTCAAGTTCGAATTGCTGTACAGCTACGAGCAAATAGATTTATGGAGACTCACCGCCTAGTTTTCCTATCCCTATAGCCACACTCTATACTTACCACACTACCAAAGCACAAAGAATTTCAGTTGATAGATGTTGACTTGGCTCATGTTTTCAGACCCTTTTGTTTGCCTACGGAAAAAAGCTAGTTTCTTAGCTCGTCTACCTTTACCGATACTCGACTACTACTTTCCACTGCCCAACTTACAGAATTCTACACTCCTTTCTATACATATCTTATGAACAAATCCAATACAATTCACTAATAACTTACGACAGTGACACGATTCATTTTTAATGTGCTTTTTGCGCTATGCCCAACATAAGTCAAAGAAAAGTTTATGGAATAGTGCAACCTCAGACTTACACTCTCGTAGGATTGACTTGGCCGTGGGTGGCTGACGCTATTTTTGTGTAATTGCCGACAACTGATAAGATCAATATGCACAGCAGCGGGTTGCCAGATCAAACTTAAATGTAATCGGTTTGTCATAATATTCACGATAATAGTTTGGTATAATATTACTAAACTATGTACTACGGTTAGCACCCCCTATTAGATCATTTTAAGGAATGTGCGAATGGGTTATTTTTTAACATTTAAGGATGGTTTATATTATTTGCATACACAATTTGTTGAAATCGACAATTTGATTTCACATACCAAAATAACATTTAGAAACATTTTATCATTCGGAAATATTTTTATTATATAGACAAGGTAGGTATTATAAAATGCAGCTGCTTTTAATAAATATAGATTATTATGGTCCAGCCAGTTACAAGAATGATTTTATATGTATTCCTACCTATTGATGCTACACGTAAAGATGCTGAGTTTAAAAAATTAATTGGCATAATTTTCCAAAAAGCTGCTCATGATTCCTATAGACAGTTAACTACAGAATGCCCGCTGTGTGGATTGCTTGTAGCACACAGTGCCTTAAATATTGGATTTAGTTTGGCTTAAATAATCTATTTGGTTTCCAGTTGACATACTTTGATATGAATTTGTTTGACGAAAATGCACGAAGGAATCACTAGATTAGGCATATTACAAGGCATTTAAATAGTATGCAAATAGACAGATAGAGTTATTATATGGAATTTGAATAAATTCTGTTCGTCCTGTATAGAAATGTCTTGTTATTCATGGCCGTGTGTTGAGTCTTCTTTTCTGTGAAAGAATATCATTAGTAAAGTGGTGAAAGCCTCCTGCGAAGCTATCCTTTTGATGTCTATGAAATATCAGAGTTTTTCGGATACATGGAGAAAGTGCATCATACTATTAATCAACTAGTCAAGAATAAATTGATAAAACGAGAGAATATTTATGTCCTTAGTAGGTACTAGTAGTATATCTGCTAATGTAGTGAAAGTGTGTTTCTTAAGTCACAAATGATACATTTTCTTTCGTTAGTTGGGTTCAAAGAGAATTCTTTAGGAATTATTGATTTGCATAATGAAAGACATATTCGTAAAGGATATTTGAATAGTTAATAAGGTTGAGTTGCTAATTAGCTGAATTCTCAGTCTGCCTTACGTTTTCATTAAGCAAAGGAGGGTAGAAGACTCGAGTAATTAAAAATACACAAGTGGTTTCATTAGCAGATTCAGAGGGTTTCTAATAATTCAATTTTATCTCTTGTATCAACACAAAGTAATTTAAAAGTGTTTCATATAAGAATGGTAGAAAAAGTTGAGAGATTGACTTATATATATGCGTTTAAGTGTATCTTCCGATTCCCAGTTCCCACCTTCTCCCAAAACAAACTATAACTTATCTTCTTAGGAGAGAAAGTTTTATGGGGAAATAAAAGACATAAATGGGTGAAGACAAGATACACGAATAGATGTAGAGTAGGAGCGAAGGGAGTGTTTCCGTACGGGGAAAAATGTTGGGCCGACATTTTTCTTTGTGCATATACAGTAGTCCGTGCCAGTAAAAAAGTCGACAAGGCAAATTGCATTTTATATAGTGGAGAGAGAGACATAAGGAAGTGAACAGGACAATTTCTTACAAACTAAGTTTACACATTCATAATAAATAAGATAAAACGCAAGTCGACTGAAGTCAACTGTACTCTGTACTACAAACCGTAGTTGAATCTATATAGGCGGATATTTATTGGGTCCTATTTGCTAACATTAGCGTAACACTGTATAGGAATAGATAGTTGTAAATTGATTTGCTTTCCTATTTCATGTCCTCCAACATTGTGATTTGTGTTGAACTGAATTAGACGGGATTGGTTCGACTATCTCAGGGGAAATGCTTCAATATATTTTATAACTTTTCAAAATCCTTGCAAATTCTGAAGTCTCTATAAATTCGTGTAGTATTTTAACACACAAGGATTACTATTGACTGTTGAAGGAGAAATAAAAATGCACAATAGGCTAGGGGTACTAGAAATGGAGGTATGACATTATAGGATACTAAAGATTTAGAGGGAATAAAACATTAGGGATGATTGAAAGTAGTAGGAAGTAGATCGTGCTTATTAGGTAAGTTGTAATTAAATTAGGAGAAAGCACTATCCTCGGATGATAAAGAGCGGAGATGAAAGAGAGTTGTGTTTAGTAAATATATCCTGACGGAGCGACAGGAATATGTAGAGATAGACATTTCTTTCTTGAGTAGTGGCAGAGAAAGAATAATGACGGACAAACAATCGGCGAGCAATTTAAGTTAATGAAGGGTAAAAGTGGGAAGGAGGATGACATTGTGTAGAGCCTAGTGAAAGGGAGTTGTAAAAAGAGCAAGTTTAAGTGGGGCAATGGCAATGAACATTCGAGTTGTTCTCCTGCCGTCCGTGTCTGGGAAGCAATTCAGTGCAGGAAAATAAGAGAGCGAGTCAAAAGACTGGAATGAATCGTATTGTTTAGAGAGTGCTTAAAGGCTGTGATCTGTAGTTAAACTGGGAGCGAGAGTAAATAAAAGATTATTAGGCCCAGCCCAGGTCTCTCTCAGATATACGGAAGGAGTCCCCATCCCATAGCGTTTTTAGTGTTTGAGTTGCTTGTCTAATGGCACTGACTGTGACTCAGTCCCAGTCCCTGCACTTTTTCGGAGTGTGACTCGAGGAATGGTGAGCAGTGAGGAGTGAGAGGACGAGAGCGTGAGTCTGGCTGGATAGGAGTGGGACGTTGTTGGCATGTTAGATGCCGGGATTTAATGCAGTCAAGTGGAGGAATGAATGTGAGGATATACAAACACTTAAAAGAGCGGGACGTGAAGTCATGTCATCCAACTATAGCATCGTACAAGGCATACAAATAAAGGGCTGAAAACACTGGACGGCAAAAAGTACTCAATTCAATTCAATTTGCACACTAACATGGAGTTCGAATCCGAAATCACATCCCATCAACTTGGCCCGACAAAGCCTTACCTATCTCCCTACCTTTTCTTCTCGCTCTGATGGCATACCATCTCCCTGCAGAGAATGAGCGCCAAAACAAGTCACAAGGAAAAATCTGACAGACACAACGAGAAAAGCGACGAGACGAATCAAAGCTAACTCCACGCCTTCCCCAAATGCACATAACATTTACCGACATAGCAGATAGGTAAGTGCATCATAACTACCGAGACTTTCTCTGTAACTACGCTATTAGCATTAGTCCGTGTACATTCATACCAAATGTACTTATCGTTAGCCAGGGATAAAGCAAAAATCTACACAAGTGCACCTAACTAAACACTAAAGGCATCTTTCTGACTTTCACTCACTTTTACTTACATGTGCCTACTTAGTAGATACAATGATGCGTATTGTTGGCAAAGAGAGTTGTAATGTAGGTCTGGGAGATAATATTTCCAGACTTGGGATGTTATTTACCCTATCTTCTGTTATTTCCGAGCATAACTCCATTTTCCTTTCTTAATGTGTATCTCTCAGAAAAATGTTGCTTTCTATTTACGACTTTCTTCGTATAACTTTCTTTTATCGAGGACTATACTGACAATGAGTAACAGAGCTGAGTGAGTGAGTGGGTGACTAACTGAGAGGAGGATTCTACCAGGAGGAGGACATTTAGTTCTGATGTTTCTCGTCCAACTTCTGTCTATCCGACTGTCTCTATACTCCTATTCTTATACATAATTGATCAAAATAGCGACCAAGATCTATAGGAAAATGGGCTGCATAAATTATTCATCGTTCCAGTGCGGCTTCGCATCCTACAAATACTACTAACGCAACTTCTTTCACTACATACACTACAACAACTACTACCCACTCTGCAGAATAAATAGTAAATACCTTCCTTTCTTTCGCCTTAGTCTGAAAATCGAGACTCTGGTCGCATGGCATGACATGACAACTGGAGAGAATAACAGAAATGCTACAAGTAAACATAAAACTACTATTTCAAGAATATATGTCAGATAATATATGTCTATACAGCTAAATAGCTATACGTGTTATCTTATACAGAAGAGTGAAATACAGGCAGCAGACCAGCACAGTCAGCGTCTTGAACATGTCTGAGCTCTGTTTCTATTTATACTCCTATCCGGCTTTCTCTTTATATTGCACCTTACTTTCTCCTACTTTTCTCCACTGCATTGCATATTTAGACGTATCTCCTATACTTCTTAAGTTGTTTGTTGGATAGTTTCAGAGGCTTAACGAGTACTCCAAAAGCCTTTTCTCTTATTCTCTTGTCTACCTTTTCTTCCTTTGCATTACTTCACTTACCTAGCTTCAGTCACAACATCACTCAGTTTACCTTTCTTTTCGCTATGTTCTACATTACATTAGTACAACCTCTCTCATACTTATTTTTCAACGGAATAACTAGGTCCCTAGTTATGTATTTGTGTATCTAGCTACGGCTAGTAAATTTATTTGCTAACATTGTGCAGGCACAAAGCTCCGTACTCAACTGTCAACTCAACTACTTAGACCGGCTACTTATCTTATAGCATCTAATCGTATTTTCTGAGCCCAGACGACAAAATACACACTACTTTAATTTTTCAACGAATGTCCTATCAAGTGGAGAAAATTGTTTTCAGTCCTTTTCTTTTCCATAATCTAAACACATGTAATCCTTATATATCTAAATACCACTATGGCCTTTGGTATTTTACAAACCTTTGAAGACCAAAGATAGCCTGAAGTAGATGAGAGACTGTTTACTTTTAGCAGCAAACTATTTCAAAAATGAGAAACAAAAAGTTCAATTATGGAATCTTCTTGATCTGAATAAGGCGGATTTTTTTATTTCTCTCCGTTTGATCCGAAGCTTTAGTAGCTGTAGTTTATAGTGTGTCTATAGAGTACAATAATATACTAACATTTCCAGTACAATACTCCAATTAAATTGAGATGCTGGGATAATTACATTGTAATAGTAATTTGCATAAACCCTTCAGCAGAGGTATAAAAGCCGTAAGGCTCGATATGGCTTGTGAAACTCAAAATATCGAGCAGAATATGGTTGACATATTTTGCTGACCACCTTCAACTTTTTGCCAAACAAAGGTGTGGATATTTAGTGTGTGAGCACGGGTAGCAATACTGTAAATACTTCCTTTTGTTCTCAAAACATCCAAGTTTGTTTTGTTGTCAACTTTTCAATTTTCTTTTAGTCCGGCATGGCATGGTGTTTAGAATTTAATGGACTATTCTTATGCAATAAATATTGCAATTGTATACATGTCCGTAAAGAAATGACAGAACTTGCATGTAGTATAATATATTGCACGCATATTACACGACATTATTGTTTAATATACGTAGTACAGCAACTCCATGACTAAGAACTGAAAGCAGGTTGTTCTGTTTAATTAATATTGTCCTCCTCCATTCTTGTTAAATAGTACATATGTGCAGCCCCTGTCCTTGCAAAATTATATTTTGCGAATGAAAGTTGTTCAATGTAGAACAACAAACAATATGGACATGATAATTGCGTAACTCCCCTTATTACAGACCACGTAAGTAATATTACCGCCTAGTGTCCATAATTAAATATTCCATGTCAAAAATGGTGTCCAGATAGCAATCATACAACGCGTGTGGGGACATAAATAGAGGAATGGAATGATTGGTTTCTCACAGGTGTATTATTAGCATCGTAATCGCAAAATAAAAGTGAAAAGGTAAATAACAGGCAATTATGGCGAAAGTGACAGTGATGTATAAAAATATTCAGGGATATTAGACAATGGGAACTTCAAAAGTTTTTAGTGAGCATGACACTTAAGGGAGAAAACTCACGATGACAAAATATCATGCATTAATGGATGTCCAAACTTATTGAATGCTAATGAAATTCTTTCCCAGGATCGCAAACAATTAAGTGCATATTCTAAAGACACTAAAACTGAATGTAAAACCAACTTTTGTCACTAAATAACTAACAACTAGACAAGAATCTATTGGGATTATAAAATTGAATTAAATGCAACATGTTCTCAAAGTTTAGTTCACAAGTTTTGGAGCAAATGCTTACATAATGAGGTTTCATAGCATTGATATAATTCCGTTTTTTAGTGTTTTTAGTATACATGATCAAATCTCCATAACATGAAACTATGTAGTTGACAATTTCTAAATATACTACAGATAGAAACGGAAGCATGCATCTTAAACTGGTGGATCATATAATGAGTGTATGGTGTATATTGCATGAAACTTTAATGCTGGGTTAGTGAACACTGAGATTAGTCGCTAGTTGTTGAGGTAATCCTGTCATGAGTTGTGAGTGAGTATCCTGTTTAATTACTTAAGTTAAGATGCTAATTGAAAAAATAATTACCAAGAATATGGCGATCATGTTAGGAAAGTTAAGAAATGCAACACCTATTAACCTATAATACGTATACATAATAATATTTGTAACTGATTCACTAGGTCAGTTGAAATCCAAGATCCATCTGGTGCTATAAGTATTAATGAACGTAATTGTAATGCCATTTTCCATGTAATGTGCTTATGGTTTATTGAGCCGTTATCTGTGAAGACATGCCTAAATATCTCATTACGTTAATGGCATGACGTATGTCAGTAATGAAATGAACATGATATTGGCACATTTTAAGCAGTGTCATTTACAATGCACTTATTTGTAATCGTAAAGTCTTATCGCAAATCCTTAATGTCAATTTCATAGCATTGAAGATCTTAAGCGAAACTGCCAAGGCTTCAGAATTCATGTGGGTTAAGGATACTAACTGGTAAAATTTGGAATAAAAATCTTGCTAGTGTAACTACAATTTAGAATAATAAAGTATAATAAAATGTCAAACATGCAAATACATTCGCTAAAGGAAAGAATTTCACTGTAGTGTAACACATTAAATAAATACATCATCAAAAATCTTCTACCTCCAAGAATCCTCAAGAATCCCTAAGTAAAAAAATCATATACTGTATCTTTTTATTCGGATAGTCGGATTTTGTCACACAAAGCTCTAAAATTCATAAGGAAGTAAACTGGGAGCAGAGGAGAAGAAAAGTTGAGGATATTATACGAGGTTGTTTTTACAATGCTCATTGAACGATCCTCTTGAATTTTTCTGCCTGTAAGACTCAATCGCGATTCCCTATATCATTCTTTTCTGTGGATCGGTTGGACTTGAGTTAGCTCAACTGTGATGCACTATTGGATAATGTAGAAGTGCAGTGAAGTGGAGTCTGCAGGAAACTTTCACGCAATAATATATGTATCTTCAGTCCAGTTCAGTGACTATTATCGCTATATACGGAGAGACAAAACTCTAACTCCCTTCCAAAGCCAAGTAACTAACGGAAAGCAACGAAACCATCGTCTATGTATAGTTCGGTTGTAAGTACAAAAACAACTTTAATAGTTATTTTTTTAACACCTTTCACAATACTCCACTCACCTAGTCCATATACCAAACCACATACCATACCCTCTGAAATAATACTTAACTTTCATCTTACATAACTATACACAGATGAACTGAGTGCAATCGGCTGTATCGTAAATAATTCACAAAAATGGCCAGCCTTCGATTATTTTCGCTTGTGATCCTTTCACTACTCACAACTATAGAGATTTCTTCCTCCAAACGTAAGAATATACTGCAGCTCAGCATATACCTACTACATTCTATGCAAACATCTATCTCTTAACATTGCTAATTAATTATATACCAATAACGTTGTGGTATTTGCATTAATCATGATGGATTTTAATAAATATAAGTATACTTATATAAGTTAATTAACTATATAAATTCTTAGAGTGAGAAGAGTTACTTTCTGTGATTTTTCTTATGTATATATAGTTCTTAAGCAAACATAGTGGACTAACTACTTTTCTTTGCCATATTTATACCAAAGATACCAACAGTTGTGTCACTCCGAAAGGTGTCCATGGGAATTGTATCGCCCTTAATAAGTGTGAGAGCCTTGCAAGTATCTTGGAGGAAGATCCGATCAATCGAGCATCGATTAGATATCTACAAAATAGCACGTGTGGCTTCAATGATGACAAAAGACCGTTAGTCTGTTGTCCTAAACCGAACTCAGAAGAAACCCATTCAGACATTACGACAACTCAGCACGACTCACCCTTAATTACAACAGAGAAGCCACCTGAACTTCCCTCGGGAGAAAACAATCAAACTGAATCTTCGTCAAAGTCACCTCAGATAGAACCTGAAAAAATTATCTCAAATGAAAATCTCCTTCCCAATTCCAGCACATGTGGAAAACCAAGTCCAACGGGAAGGATTGTGGGAGGAATGAACGTAAGTAACATTATAGCTGAAGGTCTTTTGAGATGTCACTTGAAGACTAGAACTACCTACTTATTGCATCTATTTAAAAGTTCCCAATACTAATCAAATTTTTGTGTTTTTTAATCTACAATACAGGCAAACTTAGGAGCATACCCATGGATAGCACTTTTAGGCTTTGAGGGTCTGAATATACACAGCTTTATATGAACGCAACAGTGTCCATACAAATAACCTTAATGAAACAATTGTATTTACAGATGTAAATGGCAATACTCAATGGGCTTGTGGGGGGTCATTGATATCCAAGCGATATGGTACATATTTTAGTGTTTTTAGTTTTAGGCTCTTTATAACTGCAACTTATGAATCTCTACTATTTCTACCTTAATTTAGTATTGACTGCTGCACATTGTGTCTCAGAATTACCGAGTTTCGTTAAATTGTAAGAAACCCAAGTTCATTAAGTTGTCCAAATATTAATTGCTCATCTTGAATAAAGATTTAATTTATGTGAGAATTATATTTTCAGAAAAACTGTCAAATTAGGTGAATACAATCAGTCGTCAGACCCCGATTGTTTTGCCAATGGCTACTGTGCACCCAAAGCACAAATTATACAAATAGAAGAAATCATTCCTCACGAAAATTTCGATGAGACAAAAAAGAAAGAGAATGATATTGCACTCATCCGTTTAGAGCATGATGCTCATCTCGGAGGCAAACTTCTAATTTTTATGCTAATCTAAAAAACATGCTTACATTATCTCCATAAATATAACCAAAGAATATATTTCTATAGATTTTGTACGCCCGGTCTGCCTACCACGAAGAGGCGAGAAAGTTAAAGTGAGTAAAGATTACATTGTTGCAGGTTTCGGAAGATTAGCTTATGGTAAGAATACTAATTCTAAGCACTTAGTATTATAGTATTAGTCTTACTTATCACAGTGTGCGTTTAATTGTATATTTCAGATTCCCCCGATGGATCCAATGTTTTGCAATATGTCAAAGTTCCAATTCTAACAACAAAGCAATGTAATAACTTTTACGCTGACAAAGATACAGTAGGGCGCATAGACAAGAGCAGAGTAAGTTTTTTTGAAATTGTAACGTGTCCAAAATGTACTTTATTATTCCATGAATTTCATCTATGGGGATTTACTGTTTATAGTTTTGCGCTGGAGGAGAAGATGGAAAAGACAGTTGTAAGGGAGATAGCGGAGGTAAGGAAGTGGAAGTGCAACATGATAAAAGGTCGAACAAAAAGTGATCATTACAATTTTGTTTGAAGGTCCTTTGATGATAGTATGTAAAATGATGGTCCCGGAAAGCAGTTCGGAAAGTTCGCAAATATACTATTATCAATACGGAATTGTCAGTCTTGGTAATTGTCTTATTTTCATTTTTGACGTTTGCACAACAATTATGGTTGACCGAGAGAGTAATTATATATTAATTAGCCTATTAATGTGATGAGTATAATTATGTATGTAATGTATCAAACAGGGCCACAGCGATGTGGTGTAGCTGGACAACCGGCCTTGTACACAAGCACAACTTATTTCAGAAAATGGATTGTTGATCACATTCGTCCATGAAACACCTGCACATTTTCCTTCACAACGAGATAAAGTTATAATGACCAAAGGGAAAACAAATAGATTGAGTAAATCAGTATTAAAGGCAATTATCTGGATCGTCTACGGTAGTTAATAACATTTCCCATTTCTTATCTAAACATTGGAGTATGATATCCCGTCTCACTTATATTGCATGCTGGGTAGGCAGGTAAGACACTATAAGTTAGAGTTGAGAGCAGCCGAACTAACATTAAGTTAACAAGAGTGAATGTTCTTTGTGAGGAAAAGGAGTCCTTAGGTAAAATAAAAACATTGTGCAACGTAATTCGGGATGAAAATCAATTAAGTTGACTTGAGAGACAGACAGGTGGGTAAGGTAAGGAGTAGATCGAGTAAGTGAGGAAGGTAGAGCTAGAATTTGGTGCTAGCACTGCCAGCACATGTTGTCATGATTATATTTCTCATAAATCCACTCATCCATCAGTTCCTTCATGTTCTTGTTATTGTAAATGAAGGCTCACGTCCGTCCTTGTCATTCTTAAACTAACGATAAGTAAGTGTATTGCTCTGTGGCTGCCGTAATTTCAGATACCATGTTCTGTCTCTGTCTGCTCTGCTCACTCAACCGGCTACAATCCTTCGAGCCTTTTCCAATATGATGAGTCAGAAAATTCGTCTCCTTTGTACCATTTCTTTTCCCTTTCCAAAGTCCAAGTTTTACCGTTAGTGACAAGTGTTGTCTTTTCTCAAACAAATGTTTTAGCTTCTACTTGATGGGAATAATATTATATTTCATGTTCTTCATATTCTTATACTGCATTAAATCTGTCGTCTACGTCTCCTCGCTTCAGTGTACTTACAAACGTCCTTTCCGCATAAACACGACCGCATCCAGCTTTATTTTATCTCAGGCGTACGCTGCGCTCTATCCGAGACTTTTCTTGTCCAATAACTTAGATCGCCTGCCATGTCCCCACTCACCAGACATTCCAATAAAAGCCCTTCACATATACTATTCCGATCTAAAACGATAAAAACGCATTAATAATCAAATTCTTATGATTTCACAACAATACTTAACTACATAACTGTATTCAATTATTACATTAACCAAGTTACCTATTTCCAATGATTTAATGCAGCCAAATGTTAAAAAGAGAAAATCAGTAACACAAAAGTAGCATATTACCAACACCAACAATTAGCTGTAATAACAATACGCATCATAAGAAAATTGAATTTAAGCCATCAGGTGT
>JABASH010005069.1:0-12744 GCA_019776445.1 Tomocerus maximus | reverse complement strand
AAACGTTTTCTGTACTTGACACAAAATTTTCAGCTACTATATGCGAGTTCGGGTGAGTAGCAGAATTCCGGACTAAAGCATCTTAAATTATCAGTTCAGTACCCATAAATACAAATCTTTTTAATAAACTCGAAAGAATAATTGAAAAAATTTCATAGATTGAATGGATAGAACAGAATAATATAGAATTACAGATCAATCACAATATAAGTTTGTAACAAATAATAGTTAGTAGGTACTTATACTTCACGGAATTGGACAATATTGATAATCCGAAGGCATCCGTTTGTCTAAGGCAAATGGGGACTCGCTGTTGGTTTCGAGGTAGTAAATGATATTTGTGCTAGAGCCAGAATTACGGACAGGACAGAGATATTTTTTTAGACATAGAATTGGCAAAATTTGAATAAATATAAATATAAGACACTGTATTTGCTATAACACATTTACACATAAATTACCTGTTATCCACATTAGTGCATGCTCCCATTAAAGTAGTGTCTGTTGAATTGCACGTTCCTTGTTCTGCATCGTCTAAATCGTTGCATCGTTTTCCCCTGAACACAGTGTCACTCGGGGGCTGCACGGACTCACCAAAGTATTCATATGACCGTCCATGACTACATGCGGGATTTGATACGGGGAAGGGAAAAAATCCGCAACCGGGTTGCCGTCCTCCTTTGTTGGGGTAGAAATCAGCGTGACCTACAGCTTCATCTAATCCTAAAGCCGCACTTCTCCCATATCCCGGAATGTAATCTGTGTCAGATATTGCGGTGTGAATTATGTCAACAAAATTTGCGTCGGAACGATCTATTCTATCTGTTGGTCCTTTTCCCTTAAATAACGGTCCAGCAGGATCAAAACCTTTAAAGTAAAATACATTTTAAATGCAAAAGCTAGGCAACCTGAGATCTAAAGAAATAAATTAATATTTTTTTCTATACAATATTGTATGATGTCTGTTTAAACCTCGGGTTTTTAAAGTAACTCCACAAATAAATAAATATCTATATAGGTAAACCTGTAATTCGGGGAATTTTTTGCCCAGTATATTCTGTAAATTTTTTCCCGATAAATCCAGAAGCGTGAGCTCCTAGACTGTGGCCCATAACATGAATATCTTCTAGTGCAACAACATCTTGTTTCAGGAGGAATTCCAACATCAGAGCAGCACGCATACCAACAAATCTCGTTAACTCCGCAGCAAGATCATAACAAGGAACTTGTAAACTAGTAATTGCAGCAAGAGGCCGCCATTCGACAGCTAGTATATTAACAACCGGATTCCGTTTTAAATACCCTGTAGAAAATAAAGAAGCGTTAAATAAAGTAAATCGGTGTATTCTTGTAATTCTGTTACAATTAGTATACACCAGATTTACATTGTCTTAAGGTTAATGCAGGACCGGTAAAAACGCTGGACAAAAATCCGTGTGTGATCATTTTAACAGGAGCGGCTGTTCGGAATTCAGAATTTTCTAAGCTTTCAACATCATCTACTCTAATTTCTTTATAGTCGAATGGATCATCATTGTTCCTGTTCAATGCAAAAAATTATTTAAGTAAATTTTTTATTTAAGTACACAACAGTTTTTTTGCCTATTATAAGTTGTGTTATGTAAGGACAAAAATTACTTTATGTAAATGATACGATATAAAAATTATTTTCACATTTGATTAGATACAAATACAATAGGTACTTGTGTTATGGCACTTCTTATAAGTAAAAATGTAACTATTGAATGACAAGATAATTTTATAATCAATATTTAGATCAATGGGCTCTGTTTTGCTTAGCGTCAAATTATTTAATAATTTCATGGTTACCTTGTATACAAGAAAAATTGAACAAGTGATTCATTCAAAAACTGTTCAATAGGCGGAGCCAATGGGCAAAGTGTTGAAGCTTGTATCCACCTTCTGTCGTCATTTGGCCACCAAAGAGTATTATGCGGATTACCATCTTCTGCTGAAGCTGGTTTACATCTACCTGTCATGATTTTTAAATAATTAATATTAATCAATAATAGTTGAAATATGTTTAAGATGTAATTGTGAAGATCAGTTAAAATTACTTTTCTTTCTGGCTTTCCGAGACGTTTGAGACGGGCAACAAAAGTGTTTAAAACCACTAACCGAGTCCCGGATATGACAGCTTTGTTTAATTACTATTTCTTGAGTCTCTGTCCCACACGCAATTTTATTTGTTGCATTACTCTGTTCAAAACAAGAAGACCAAAAGCATCCCGGATAGGATGGAGTCCATGCAACGGAAAAGTTAACGACAAAACATAGGATTAAATTTGTACTTACAAACCCGATATAGCTCCCTAAATATGTGAGATGCAACATTTGTAAAGAGTATACTTTGTTCTCACGCAATTATAATTACATGGGAAGGAGAACCTTTTTATTATCTAATGTCTTTAGTTTTACATTTATCCTTAAATACTATTTCTTTCCTAAAACTAATAATTCGACTATCCGTTATTAAATACAGTTATGGGAGTATATCTAGAAAACATTTTCGTTTTCAGATTAGTAGGTACTCAGAACGGGGGATTGGGCAATGAACCGGGCACACCACAGAGTATTAAATAAGAATATGCAATGGTTTAATCATATCTCTCTCATATTGGTTTATAAGAATACATCTCCACTGGAAATGCATCTATAGGTATAATTGTGAGAATTATGACTAATTATTTGCAAACAGTAATTGCTGTCCTGTCGTTGTCATTCATGCCAAATTCTATGCTCGTGCTCAGTATAATAATAAGTCAATCATTGACACGATGACAATGTATACGAATTAAAGCAAAAGTGTGCAAATAAGTAAAGCAAAAAATTGCAATGTGCAACATACAGAAAAGCATTGGACATAAAATTATATTATGCACGTCATTCATTAATTAATGGTAGGCAGCCAAATTATTCCAAAACAAGTTATGTCAACCAGTAAAAAGGCAATTAAATACATATATAAAATTAATATTAATAGTGAGCAACAAGTCATTAAGCTCGTCGGATTATTAATCATTATCATGCAGCAATTAGGCATGTGACAGATAGCGGGCATAGGACCAATTAAGATTTTGCTAATCATTAAAAATATAATGAATATACCAGTGAGGGGCAGCGGTAGCAATGTACGATGAGTAGCAGCCCAACAAGGAAGTTTCTGTCTTGTTGTGATATACTTCAAAGGAAAATTGTTAGCATTCAAAACGACATGTCTGAGAGTTTTGATACTATAAATACATTATAAACTGTCATAAGTTGTTCATTACGTTCAAATATTTTTCTGGTAGATTTGATCATGCACAATCCTCGAAAAAGATTTTTGACTCACATACGCTATATTATGCTGTTTTACAAGATATTTATTTTTAGTCTTAATGGACAACTTTATTATTATTAACACGCTAGTAGTTCACTAATTTAGCAAATTGAGAGTTAATTTATTGAAATATTATATGCGTAAAAATCTGTCAGAATAATGCCTTATTTAACCTATCGAATAATTTTTGACAGTTTATATTGCGTTTGGAAATTGTTTGTTATCATTATGCACTAGTTCGTATCAACACGCTATACCCCATTTTGATTTGAACGCTAACATAGTATTTAATTTTCTTTGGTATATGTGCATCGTTTACATCCTAAACCTAATCTACCCGGAATTTTAAATTGCACCGATTGAACGTCCTTGTATAATATAATCATACCGTACAATGATTTTTATGATGAAGGAGAATTTGTGGTTTTCCCCAAAACAAAATAAGCATAACAATTGACATACCAGTTCTGCTATCTTATACTGATAATATCTGTACTGATAATTATACGAGTTTAATCGGTGTTGGAACATGGTTAAATCCATCACCGATGGACAAAATGGACGAAAAACTTTTTCCGGAAAGTTGATACTGCATAAGAGGAGCATTAATCAAAATAAGTGGTTATTACTATAATTTAAACAACAAATAGGATAACAGTTGCATAAAGAATGTCTCGCTTTCTGAAATTTGGATGTCATGTTGATATTGATAGCATATGATTTTAAATAGCAGACATCTTTTTATTATATGGAGCAGAAATTTAGCGTGATATAATTAATTTAGGTGGAGTGTAATGATAGTTGAAGGGTATTAGGAAAATTGGACAAGTGAATTTCGACATTCGTAATTAGGTGATTCCGATAATACAAAGGAGATTTCGCCAAATCAATTGAAGCAATGTGATCGAAGTTATGTAATGTAATTACACAATTACCATAGTCATCATTTCAGTAAATGTGAACTTGATTACGCAACTAGTTTTCTATTTTAGTTTAAAAGACCTACGCAAAGTTTACATGTAGTTCCTAGGAAATCGAATACAATTTATTTGTTACGTTTAATCATATTATGTCACTTTTCTTAACAATGACCAGAGTCCAGATTTTCCCTAACCATTAAATATTTGTTTGGGTTTCTAAGAACAAGATTGAATTTAAAAAAATTCAAATCATTCATTTTTTTAAAAAAAATCTAGTATTATATAATGTGGGTAACTATGCAGATTATCGCCGTAAGTTATTCTTCAATATTTGGATACATCTTGCACCCCAGCTTATTCATCATTAAGACGAGTAAATTAATTAATTGCAGAGTTTCGGATATTCCCATTTCCCACCCACTTTTGTTGGGCACCTGGAAAATATGAGAAATAGTGGGAAATATGGAAAATAGTGGGAAATATTGGGAAATTATAAAGTAAAAGCCAAAATATTTGAATTTTGGCGCAACTTTTGCTTTATTTCCCAATGTTTTCCACACTTCCCATTTCCCACATGATTTTGCTTCCCACTAGTGGTATTTCCCAGTCGAAATCTTGATTAATTGAATTCTATTTCTACTCTCAATCACCCACTGATTGACTTCTATTATATTAATTCTTTCCCTGGAATCGAATGGTCAATTTTTTTGAAATTTTGCAACTTTATTGGCTATTATATTTCTGACAAAAATTCTATGTAGAATAGGTGATCAATTTTTGTCAGAGCATGAAAAACAAAGCTTTTGGATTCAAAACCCCGTGTTTTTGAAAGCAAAACCCCGTGTTTTTGAAAGCAAAACCCCGTGTTTTTGAAAGCAAAACCCCATGTTTTTGAAAACAAAACCCCGTGTTTTTGAAAACAAAACCCCGTGTTTTTGAAAACAAAACCCCGTGTTTTTGAAAACAAACCCCAGTGATTTTGAAAGCAAAACCCCAGGGTTTTTGCTCATTTGATACCCAATAAGGCAACCAAAAACCCGGGTTTTCATGACCTGATTTTTGTTTTTGTTACTCATTACAAATTAAATAATCTCGATACATATAGTCTTAGTCAACTCAACTACTGGTGTATGTGTGTAAAAAAGGATGCCCACCGTTTTGGCAAAAGTCTCAAAGGCAAACGTTTTTGACCAGTTTGGCAAAAGGCTGTGGATAATTTGGCAAATCAATGCGGCCAGTTTTTGGCAAAAGAGTTTCTAATGCGCAACTTATATTTATTAGTTTAGCAAATTTCATTGCATTCAACTTAGTTATGTTATGAATTAAGTTATTAATTATTGAAATGTCAGTAATAGTCCTCTCCTTGAGTCACGCCATCGTAAGCCTCACCCGTGCACTTTAATGGGTTGGAAATTGCTACTTATATTTATATCGCTTGGCTCTCCCTTTAATCACATCAACTGAGAATTTATCACATTTAAAGTAAGGTTTCGTTAGCTCTTAGCTTACTTGTCAAAATTCAAGTTTTCAATGTGATGATCGTCTATATTCATTCTGTTTATATACCTAGACAAGAATGTCGGTTGACAAAATATTAGACAAGATGTAAACAAACCAAAACATGCATAACATCTATCCAGGTCATCGGGACCTTCCAATAAACTTTTAGAATAGAGTACATCCGAAATACGAAAACAAGATTGTAAATGTGCATACCATAGATATAGAAAGGTATGGGGCTAATAATAGATGGACATTGTAACACCTCCAATGGTTTAGGAAAATAATATTCTCAATCACGTGGTTGGTACATGTATGTACTCATCAATGTTATAATTTTAGCATTAGTAGATATCGAAATTTCTCCCGCCGTTGGTGCATTACCAATCCATCAATGTTATAAAGTTACTCTCAAACCCCGACTTATTTTGTTTCTCAATGTCCGTTCTACTTCTACCATTTCTCTGGTGCATACAAGCACATTTTCTATCATAACATAGTATAGATACTTACATACTACATACCTATTCTAGAAGAATGCATAGAACCTTATGTATATTTATTGTATGGCTAATACTGCCAAGTATAATAAAGTGTAAAATAAAGTATAATAAAATATCCTATTTTATTATCCTACACCCTCCGTACACTTGATATACTTCAAGTTCTACTTATAACACTGTGATTACTTTCAGTGTTTCTTCAATGTGTCGTTCTTGCCTTTTGCTGCTCCTTTGGTTTTCTGCAGCTTGCCTGCTCGCTTCAGCTTTTTCTTCCTGCGGCTGGCTCTGTCCATGTCCTCCTCTATTGAGCGACCGACAGTCTCTTTCGGCTCCGTGTCAGGTTCTCCTTCACTGGCTTCATGCTGTACAAAATCTGAATATGCAAAAGTTCTTTCGTTGATATCCTCGTCACAATGCGGCTGCTTTGTTAATTTTGCTTTTTTGTTTTACAGATTCTTGTTTCCGTAAAACGGAGCATTTTTTCAAAGATTTAGTGAGCGACACAATTTGTTTCTCAGACTCATTCGGTATATTTGAGTCGTTTTTGCTCCAGTCCTCAGCATCCTTATGCCAAGCTTCTGTATCTGGAGCCGTCAGTTCCAGTATGTCCTATAGCTCTTGTCGGATTTGGAGCTCCTCTGGTGGTTTCCTCCTTTTCGTTTATGGTAGCCCGACTCCTCCGCCGTCGCTACTGAAGACTTCTCACTTTTGAGTACCCAGGTCATAGCATTACTATCATCAGTACCAACTATTTCTTCGACCGTGGATTTTTTTTCAGAGTTTCTGCTTTCTCTCTCAGCCAGTCGGAGTTGCTTCCAAATGAGAGTCCCGGTATCGGTCCAAGAGTGGGATCCTTGATTCTGTACATCCACATCTCGTACAGATGTTTCTGTTTAACTTCCTGTTTTGATGGAAGTTTTTCTTGGATATTTTCAATATCCATTGGTTGAGACTCAGTCTCTGCTGTAATATCCAAAGGCTGATTTTCTGGATGTCCCTCCGTCAGCAGTGGACTAGTTTGCAGAGGTTGTAGGTGGATAGAATCTTCGTAGATTTCTTTTTTGAAGATTTTTACCTCTTTCACAGGTGTAGTAGAATAGAATAGGTAGAATATTCTCATAATATTCTACATGAATAGCTTCAAAAAATACTAAGCTTTCCGTGTCCACAATTTGACTGCTTTCGTTCTGGGAAAACCCATGAATTTTCCAGGACTAATTTCCTCAACCCACAATCCAGTAGGGTCAAACTTGTAGGCTTCAGAATCACAGCGGAAGATACGTAGGTGAGATAAGTTGATCTTTTCCCCGAATTTCCGTTCCAGTGGGGTAGTTCCCTCGATTTATTTTTGGGTTTGCCTATCAAAACACTATCCCACAACAACGGAACAGCGCAGCGTGGCGTCATCTGCATGCATAGTGTGTATTGTTAAATTGTTATTGATTGATGATGTGAGTAAACTCCACATTGCTTGCGGAGGCGTTGAGTGAGTCGTGGAGTAGCCACTTGAACTCAATTGAACTTGAAACGGATTATCTACACGTTGGACATTTTGCGTTTCGTCGTTGATTTATTGGTGTCGTTGTATTAGTGGTAATTTGTTACTATAACAGTTGGCAGACGATTCGTTGTTCTTAATTGTAAATCTGTTGAAATGGCTGACGAAATTATAGACAATCTCGTTTTCTTGACAGAAAATTTAACTGATTTATACAGTGTATTACGGTATATGATCCAAAATCGCATAATTTCATTACAAGAACAGGACGAAATTGTAAGTTAATATTTATAATTAGAGTTTATATTGTTGTATGTATGCATGACCTTATAATTACACCAGCAATTAACTTATCCAAATGAAATTAACAATAGAAAGCTGAAAAGACTCTTTTGGAGAAAAAATATAAGCTTTTGGACGTAATAATGAAAAAGGACTGGCCTTCAATTAGGGATATATTTTTGAAAATACTCAGAAATACAAACAACGACCACTGTGCGGACACAATTGAAGGAGTTTCCACCTCAAGGAATACGTAAGTTGCTTAATTTAAAGGCATCATGATAGAAGAGAGTCAAAAATAGATGTATAGTCAGTTACTTTTATGACGATTTTTCAAAAACTAGAAGATAAAATCCATCCAAAACCACGATAATTTGACAAGTAATTATCAGGCTTATGAATTGTGTACATTTATTTACGTAATGTGTATGTAATATCATATAATATGACCTTTCCTCGGTTTTTTAATTTTTAAACGTTAGATTGCTTATTATAAAAGGTCCAGTCATAATATGGGGACGTTTGGGTCTTTGAATATGTTTTTTTGAAATATGCTCGTCCGCCTTTTCAGAATACAATGGGTATTGAAATTCGTTTTTTTAAACAAAAATATTGGTGGGTATTAAAACCCTTGATATCAATTACATAATAAATTGCTAAATATGATATATCCTACTTTCCGGTCTCTGGTAGTGACACTCATACGATACGATATGGGCACCAAAATCTGAGTGTCATGATAATGAAACAGTGATAAAGGAATCGTTTCATATGTAGACTGTTGCATGTGAAATGAAATAAGGGTTGTGAGATATGAGAGCTGCTGAGATTCTGGGAAGAGTTCACTTAGCTGTAGGAAGTGGTCAGACATATGACATTTGAAATATTTCTCAAAAATATATAACTTATACAATAAATGTATTGCATTGGCTAGGAGTAAAAAGTGGCTAGTGGAGGGCTAAAGTAACAAGCAAAAGTTAAAATTGGGCTAAAAAATACACCAAAGAATGCAAAATATTCTTCAATTTGGTATAGTATTGTCCCTGTTGCCCACTACCAAATTTGTCACTTTTGCCCAGATGGGTAGCTAAATTGCATTTTTGTCGGCTAAAACTGACCGATGTTTTTGGGGGAATGTTTAGTTCCGCAGGTATGTTTTATCCCTTAGAATCAAATAATAATCTAAATAGACTAATACGTTTGAAAGTTTCTACATTTTCCAAGGTTTTGACTGGGAAATACCACCAGTGGGAAATATTCCATTTTCCACCGGTAAATGTGGGAAGCAAAATGGACAGGGAAATGGGCGGTGTGAGAACTAGTGTGAAGTAGGGCAAAATTCAAAATTTGTGGATTTATTATTTCATAATTTCCCAGTATTCCCCATGAGTTACCACTATTTCCCACATTTCCCACAATTTCCCAGGTGTCCAACAAAAATGGGTGGAAAATGGGAATATCAGAAATCTTGCATTTTATGAGACTGTAAATATAGAGCTTTTGAACGGGCGGGACTCATGTTCAATTAATAAATATACATTCATAGGTACATTATTCAGCGCATGGTTACCAATGATGATACCATTTAGGTACCACTAAATTAAAGCATCAAACGCTAAGTAATTTTGGCAATTTTAAATTAACAAAATGTTATCTTCAATAGAACCTTTAAACACCCAAAAGTCTTAAAATCAAAATGGTGGCCTGACAAAAAGCAGTTGATAGAATCCTTGCTGAAAAGAAAACACGGATCTAGATTATTAATTGAAGAATTGCACGATCTAATTCTGAAAGACAAAAACCGAATGGCCGTAATATGCGAGTCTTTAGCTGCTTCAAGATATTCAGGTTTGGGAGGAGTTGGGAAGACCGTGACAGCGAAATGGTATTCCCACAATTATGAAGATTTTTATGAACACATTCTATGGATGGACTCTGGAGAAGGAAGTCTTCTCCAGTCCTTCAAAAAGTTGGCACGGGATTTGAACGTCAAGCAATTTGACAAGTTGGTAGATATCGAGGACTACTCAAGGAAGTGTTATGAGGAATTGAAGAAATGGCATTGTCTTTGGATCTTTGATAACGCTGAGAGTTACAACAAGGGTAACGAAGGAATTATTGAAGTCCTTCCAAAATACCAAGATAACTTTTACTGTTTGATTACGTCACGGTGTCGAGACTGGGGAGTTAAAAATGCCGGAATGGGGGCAATTTCCGATTTACAGTTGGATATCTTCAATGACGGGGAAAGTCTGGAATTACTACAAATAAAACTCGATCCAGAAATTAAAAAAACCGATGATGAACTGAAAAAATTATGTCGACTGCTGGGAAATCTTCCTTTGGCTATGGAATTGGCACTCGCAGCTTTGAATAGCAGGAAAACGAACTTGAAGACTTACATTAAAAAGATCTCTGAGAAAGATTTGGCTTTTGTTGATCAAACTTTTGATGAATATGAAACAAAAATAAATAAAAATATCAAAATTTCCATCGATATGATTTTAGAAGAGGAGGATGGCGAATTGGCAAATGAGATTTTAATGATCTTCGGATATATTCGACCAGACGACATCCCAGAGAAATTTATTCAAACAATTTTCAATTCACGCTACCTTGAAAATGCAATTGAATTGCTAATCAAATATTCTCTAATTTCAAAAGAATCTAAAAACAGCGAAATCAATTTCCTCAGCATCCATCGATTGCAGCAACAAGTCATCAGATACAATTGCAGAATTCCTTTAATTCCTTCATCAAAAGGAACAATTTCCAACCAAAGTGAGACTACGGAAAAGACAATTCTTAGAAAAATTTTTGGCTGCGAGGGATTTACAGATTTGAAATTAATTCCCTTCGTGAAACACGCCGACGATAAACTGAGAAATGAATTTCCAAGGTTGAAAGCAGAATTACTCGATCAAGAACATTTGAAGAAATTGATTAAAGAAGAAAGTTTCGAGGAAGCCGTCGAACTGGCTAAGTACATTGATAAACAGTTAAAGACAAAAACGACAAAATTCAATTATGCGGTTTGCTTGGATAAAAATGGAAATTTGGGAGAAACTGTTGCCATTTTAGAGAAATTGGGGAAAGAAAAAATGAAAGAAGAAGGAAATCATGCACATAATGTACAGATGGGGATTCTACTATTGGAGAAGAAAGTGTCAAGAGACCTGATTCATGGCCATCTGATAATTCTTTATCGGAAACTTGGCCACAAAATGAGAATTCAAGAACTTCTAGCGACAAGGAAAAAATTCCAAATTATTAATTCAAATGAGTCACTGGATATTTTGATTCGGATTATTTATTCAGATCTGATCCAATCCAATTATTCCCTGGTGAAGAAATATTCCACAATTACATTCCAATTGGGAACAGAATCAATGAAAATCCAATTGAGATACTGTTCATTAAATTTGTCTTCGTTTGATCGGCTCTCTCCAACGGAATTGTCATTAGAGGATGTTTCATTCAATCGTGGAGGACAGAAATTAGAGGAAGTGGCAGTTACTGAATTTATTGACTTGGACAAAATCGATCGGCTCACTCTCAAATATGATTTAAATGATACAAAAATGTGTATCGATTTGAGTGGGGACGTTTCTCTCGAATATCTTCACTTAAACAATATCCGAGTGCTGGGCTGGAAGGATTCCCAATGGAATATCCAGATATTGCAAATATGGGGCATTCCCTTTGTGGAGCAGACAAAGATTACAATCAAAGAATTGAGAATTTTGGATTCTTCGCTGGACATTTCCTGTCTGCCAGGGTCAATTCAAAAACTAGATTTAGGTAGAGTAGAAGTTGTTTGTAGTGGAGAGATTGACTTGCCCAATTTGAATTACTTGGCACTTTGGACGATGTCCAAGTATTCCGTCTTGTCTTTTTTCCACTCTCTCAACATCACTCACATCCACTTTATTGATATTGAAGAAGTGAATTTGGATCTTCTGCCTAAAAGCGTCACCCACTTCAAAATTACTTGTAACAAGACGATTGTTCTTGTTGGAGTGAGAAGGGTGGACAAACTCATTCTAGAATGTTTTTCTTTTCTTAAAACTGAGGACTTGTTGAGTCACTTTCAGGCAGACGTCATCGTTATTGAGTATCATTTTAAACCAAAAGAGTTGATTGAGTTGACTAAGAAAGTAATAACGAGAATTGCAGTCGGAGAAGTTGACTGGGGCAAAGAAGATTTCTCGATTCTCTCTAACTACGTCGACAGAAAAGCAGATTTTTATTTGTGGGAGGAAGGAAGAGGCAGGGGAATTGAGAAGGAGGAGTTTGAGGAGTTAAAGAAATTGCATTAAACTAAATAGTTATTCTGGCACCTCTTCCTGTCGAAGTTCTTTAAGCCTGTTTCTTCCACTTCAGTCGCCTCTTCATATCCATCCTCCTCCGTCTCCTCAAACAATTCCATGCACAAATGCACATCCTGTTAGTCCCCTCAATTTAGTCTGATACGGTAATAAAATAATTAACTATACATGCAATCCGTAATCCTTATTGATTGTTTATCATCTTTAAAAAATAAACAAAAATTAATTTTTGAAGTGACAATTTTTCAATTTACTTTATCCAAATAAAATGGGCTTATTTTATTATTGGTTAATTTTTAGTAAATTAAAAGATTATGATATTTTTTTATTTTCAGCATCCAAAATGATCATTATTGAAATGTGTACAACT
>JABASH010005068.1:0-12745 GCA_019776445.1 Tomocerus maximus | reverse complement strand
ATGGTCTCTGGACAGTGGCAGATCCTACAGCTCACTTTTGACGAGCATGAGTTTGTGACATTTTAGTTGAACAGACATGAAAAAATAAGACGAGCTGGGTCTGGGTTACCAAAAAAGGCAATTCCATTATACTATAGTACATACATTTAATAGAAGAAAGAATGGGAGAAAGGAAATAGTTTTGTCTTTATTGTCAGCTAAGTAATAAAGTTGGATTCAGTAGTGCACAGTGTAGTAGTAAATTGACTAGAAAATATTATTAGAGTGTTGTCTGACTAGTCTGGCGATGATTTTGGTTTGACCTAGCATTTGGATATAATATGCACTGTCTGTGGAAAATATGCACTGTCTTCTACTCTATGTCCTTCTACTTTCCACCAACTTATCATCTTTATTTTTGTCAGAAAGCATATCCACCGTAAATGTTCCTTTATAGCAGGCCAGGCCAACAGACGCAATTTATCTTGCTTGAATTTGTATGGTGGTTGACTCTTGAAAATGCATAATAATGTTTAGGGAACGCATTAGGTCAAGTGAAAGTCGTTATTTTATATACTGTCCTGGGTGTCGGTTAAAGTTTTACGGTGATCGGAGAGAGGAGTTGGTTTTAGTGTTTAGTGTGTTGGTTAGGAGCGAAGGTTGTTGGAGTGAGTGCGAGGATTCATCAGAGAAGTTTCATCATCCATCCTAAGAGCTCTTTGTCCATTCTGGATGCAATGCAGAAGAGAGGGAAAGAGGGAAAGCAGAGTATAATGGTCTGAAAGATGCATTATTTAGGATCAGCGTTGATGTCCTAGTCTATCGCCGCAGACGGCGGACGAGAGTCGAATACTAATGTCGATTTTGAACTCAAATATGCGGCGCATTATTATTGGGATCTTGTACATAGAATTTTATCCCATTTTCTTCCACATAGTCTTAGGGACTGTTCAGACATGGCGAGAACTGAGTAGAGGGAAAGCAAGGTCACTAAAATCATCTTCCCCTTCCCTTGATCAAATTATTAGGGATGAGTGTGCGGACTCAAAAGGTTTTCATGGGGAAACTTCCCCCGAAAAATCAGTCTTCGTCATATTTGACTTCTCCCGCACCTTAGACGAAGTCTGTGACTCTTCGACTTTTGGTTCTTTAGTCCGGCTGTAGTCAAAAGAATAAAGTTGAGCTGGGTTTTCAGTGTTGGGATAGGAAAGAGTGTATCTGGTGCAGTCTGTGGCAGAGGATGAGTGGATAGAAGTGCTGGGCTCAAGTCGACGGACAGACGGGAGCGGGATCTCGGAGTGAGCCGAGTCTTCCAGTCTCCCTTCCTTTTTGCTTTCTTCTTTCCCTTCAATTCTTGTTACCTCAGGATCTATTCAACTTTTACGTGATGTCATGTACACTCCAACTTCTATTAATGTAAATGCATCTTCCCACTCCATTATTGCTCTTTCTATATTATAACAAATGTGCTCTAACTCAACTGTTCAGCCAGCCAGCACTCTTCCGCTCTCTCTCCTTGTTTTCCTTCTTTCACTTCCCTTCTATTTCGCTGAAAATTTATTCCTTCTCATATATAATCTCATTTTCTCATCAAAATCTGTATTGTATGTACTTAAATGCGTATATGCTCCTGCCTTGCCCTCCGTCCCTGCCTTTTCTATACTCCCAACTCCGGAAAGTCAACTTAAGTACTTAGAGCCAAAATCATTATTTTATTCCTCGTACATTCTGCTCTGAGTAATGATCCTATCGATGTCTTGTACAGCTTTTATATCAGTTTTTTGGCATCGCTTCTTATTTTTGGTACTTTCGGATTTAATAACGCTTAATTTAAATGCTTAAAACAAGGACATTATTTTATTTGTAACAAAATGTAAATTTTGTATCGCATAAAAGTGCAAGATTTCAGAAATAAGTATGTTCATCACCCTGCCTGTGGTATCTATTATCTGTCCGTTGTAATTTGTAGCACCCGATTATTTGATGTTAACTCGAATCAACTTTTTAGGGAACGATATCTTTTTTAAGTAGGAAATTTTGTGAAAGATGTACCCTCTGAAATGGAGTCAGACTACTTACACTTAAATGTCTTTTTAATTACCTTGTATTGAATATTGATCTTTAGCCACACAGGTTTCCTTGCAGTTATCGTTTGCATTATGTTTTGTGCATTTTTTATGTGAGTTTGTGTAATAAATAATATAGGTATAGCAGAGTATAGTAGCTCGAACTAATTTCATAATAGTTCAAGTAATAAACATGTTCAGTTCATAAAACAATTGCATGCTACCAAAATAATTGTACTGTTGAATCAAGGGTCGACGGGTCCTTGTTGGTTAGCATTAGTAATGAAGGAGAAAAAGTAGAAGGGAGGTGACAACTGTATTCATGATTGTAGATGTAGTAGGTACTTCATTTCGTAAAATATTTACACTTCTGTTTCGAGTATTTTTGTTAGTTAGTAGTAGCGTGGTGGTGGTTGTATGTGAAGTGCTTGCTACACGACTTACACGAGTGACGACGAGGAGGACTCTATGGAGGGCTGAGAATGGCTAGGGAAATGTCTGCAATTTGTCTGGTGAAGCTTATCAGAGTGGATGTGGTGTGTGGAAATTGTTTCATATCACAGCCAGCTTTGATGAGCTTGGCCGCGCACCAATTCATCTCGTCTATCCATGGAACAAGACGATTAAACTATCAACAATTCTGTGCAAAAATCGTTGATAGTACGGTAGCACCAACCAGCAGCTAAATAACTACTCCATCGACCATTTACTTGTGTGCTACCACAAACTGTTTTGTAAACCTCTATGCTCTTGTACGTTAAAGCTGTATCCTTTATATGCACTATAATATTTGTATATATTTATTCACCTTTCTTTCCCGTATTAACATATTATTGTAGTTTGTGATTGTAAAATAGAACCTGTTTGTAGGCAATCCTTTGCTTGTAAAGCATTTAATCCCTTTCTAAAGTTATGCATCTATGTACGTATACACTATCTAGCTTTCTCCTCTAAAATGGAATGGAAATAGAGAATTGATCCTTTTAGTATATTATATAACGTACTGTACCTTTAATTTAATATGTGCAAAGTTAATCAGTTCAATTAGTAAAAATTTGTCTAACACAATTACAAGATTTTAAGTGCATGTGTAATTGTCAATTTTGTTACTCTTGTGTAAACTGAATTGAAGGAGGGGAATAAAAGCTTCCACGTTATTATAGGCCAGTGTAGGACAGAGAAATCATTTTACTTAGAACTTGGAATTAGAGAGGAAAAGAGTAAATTGTGGTGAACAGAGGCATGGAAATGGGAGTGTGTGGAGGTTGTGAGTTCAATGTATTAGTACTGGTAGTAGTGTGGCTGTAGTTTGAATTTAGAAGAGTTAAATCGATAGTGTCAAGGTTTCATGAGGAGTCTGGTAGGAGTCTCGTCTGAGATATACATTATGTTTGATTTGCCAAAGTATATAAGTAAGAAGGCCAGGTCAGGAAACAGTTGAGTTTGGAGACGTATTGTAGCGTAGCATGAGTAGAGGGCTTAATGTGAATCAAGATTATGACAGTTTTTTATGCATTTACCTTTGGCTCACCCAGCTTGGCTCTTGTCGATAAAGAAAAACAAGATAAATAATAAAGAAAATAAAAACAATCGAATGCAAAAGAGTTATAGTTTAAAGACTTGGGCTGCGCCACGGTGCTAAGCGCTACGTATTTTCTCCATTTATCAACAGCAATGTGATATAATGTTTAGTCGATATGTTTCATGTCGACAGTGGACTGGTTAGGCATATGCAGACAGAGTCCAAGTATGCCATGCCCACAATTTTGATTGCATCTGTGGGACTGATGAAAAGAACACTTAAGCATGATACACTTGTAATTCATAATATTTATAGTAGTGACTAAGGATTTAAGCATTATGAGAAACTGCCGTCGATTTAAAGATATGTAAATAATAAGAAAAAATGTCTGTATTGGTTACAGTTCATGAGCATGTTAGCTCCGCTCGTTGGGAAAGAGATTACGGTGAAAACGTACCTGGATCGCTATTGCACCTTGTGTGAGGACCCCATGTTTCAAGTGAGACGCGTCTGTGCTACGAGTATGGGCGATATTGCCACAGTCATCGGCACCAAACTCACTGAACTCGTTCTAGTAAGCAATCTCTTTTACTTTCCTCGACTATTTTACATTTTGGTTTTAAAAAAACTATTTAATTGCCGAAAAAGTATTAATTCACAAGTGATAACAAACGCACTTTTGAGTTATAGCTAATATAATTTAGGAAATTGATGCGAAAACTAGTAATTCTTCAAGTTTCGTGCATGATCTTTTTTGTTTTGTCCAGTTGCCGAAATTCTTGGCATTAAGTGGGGATGAAGTTTGGGGTGTCCGAAAAGGCGCCGCAGAAGTTTTCACAATAGTCGCAAATGTTTGCAGTTTGTCAACTCGTAAGGAAACGTTATCACCCCGTTTTGTTCATCTACTCACAGATCCTTCCAGATGGGTCCGTGTAGCTGCTTATCAAACACTCGGTCCTCTCATCACAACATTTGCAACTGATGATGGTCATACGGTGTCCCCTGACCCTGACTCTTCCGAAGCTGAAAAGAATTTTCTCCATCGGTAATAACAACATATAAAAATATCTGGAAATGGGAAAACGAGATTCACTCTTTTAATCAAAAGTTTCTCTCTAGAACGTTGACTCAGACTATTAAGTACTTAAGGAAGGATAGTCATATTATAGAGTCTTTAGTGGTAGCGTCATAAAGTTACTCCTCAAGTTATTGTTTTTACTTCCTTTAAGAGACAGTAATGAGATATATTTGGACATGTGCTAGTCTTAGTTAGTTGGTGTAGCAGTAATAAGCAAAAGCAAGTAGGGCAAGACTTCTGAAAGATAGACTAGACGTGTGCTTTGTGTAATATAGTATTGTCATTAAGTAGATTTTGTTTTGGCACCATGTGTCTACGACTTGGCCCCTGCCGAATAAACAACTACATATTATATGCATATGTAGATGATATTTATATTCTACCAAGTGTACAATGTTAAGCATATTTATTTGACGCTATGCTTACTGTTAATAATATTGCTAGACACTAGTTTACTATTCTGTAGGTGCACATGGTAGTATTTCGAAGAAGATTCAATGCTATTATGTGTTCATTTAGGTTGTGTGTAGCTTAAAGATGTACTATATCTCTGTGCTGTAACTAGCATGTCTGTTGTAGAAGTTAAGTAAGACTCTGTTGACTATGAAAGATCGAGTGACTAAATTGGGTAATTGTAAAACATCTTGTTCTCATATGTAATCTCCGCGGCAGGCCGAGCAAACGACATATCAAACTCGTAATGAAAAAATACATCTGCTGTAGTTCTGCTGTCTTGTCTTGTCTCCAGAGTTTCATTTATCTTGAGCAAATAGGAAAACCATTGCAGTGCATCGTATAATAATTGTATGACAGAAGGAAAACTCTTTTCCCCTTACATGATAATTATAAGCAGCCAACTACATATTATCCTGCAATAATAAAAATAATTGTTTTTATTTTTCGAAAAGAAGCCTTATCCATGTAGAAGAAGAAAATAGTGGAAAGGGATGTGTTTATATGACGCCCGAGCAGAAGCCAGGTATATTCGAAAAGTGTAAAAGTAAAGTTAGCTACTACGACAGACGGCGACGTAATTTCATTAGTAGCTCCACATACCCTTAGAAAATAGGTGCAGCTTGACGGTCAGAAAAGGGAACTCTTTGTCAGTATTCATTATATATATCTATATAGATATAGCCTGGAGGTGTGTGGAGGGATATTGTACAAAATGCATCGCCAGTTATTGTGGTATGATTGTGTTAGGGACGGCAGAAAGGGTTTCCATTCCGAAAAACATGATGAAATGAAGCTGAAGGTTTGGGAAGTTAGGCAGGCACACTTTTAAAAGCGCTGTTAGTCAGTAGACGCATTTGTCGTGTGGCTATGGCTGGTGAGACTATGTAAGCTAGCTGGAGAGGAGTTTGTAGTTAGTACGGATGTAGGGTGGCTCTTCTTTGACATGGTTGCAGTTGCAGCTTTTGTAAATGTAGCTAAAGCTAGGAAACTTTGTAACGCTGTGCTCTGACTGAGTTGAAGTTAGACAGTAGGTATGGAAATAAATGACGGAGGGTAGGGTAGGACGAAGATAGGGTGGTTCCTTTCCGTGCTACGTACAGAAAATATATTATTATATCTATAAGTATAGGTATGTATGTATTTATAGCAAGTAGAAGCATAGCTGAGGACAGAGTAGTGTAACTATGTCGTTCGGGCTGGTATATGGAGGAAAGGGTGAGAATATTAGTTAAGTTACAGGAAAATACATATATGCGTCGTAGAGAGCTGTAGTGGTTATAAATAAACAAGTATAGAAAAGAGACGCTACGGAGAGAGAAGAAGCGTCATTCTCATTTATGTGATGCATCTTGGTTTTCAATTTTTGAGAGTAACATGAAAATGGACTGAAAAATGGAAAAGACAGTTGTGCTACTGCAAGTAGTAAATTGTAGTTGTGTGTGAGTGGAGCTGTGGCTTGGCTTAGAGGAGCAGATGTTGCTTAGCTTTTGGGTTTGCATTTGTATGTTTCTAATCAATGGATGAGAGTCATGTCCTACGACCATACGGATAGGGCAAGACAGAAATGTTTTTTTCTTTCTCTCTCTCGCTCTTACTAATTCTGTACTGTTAAGTTGAGTTAAATGTAGTTGATTCCCTGTAGTCTTTAGAGTTGTGTAAAATATAGTGTGTTTTAGGAGTAGAGAAAATGAAGTCAACACGACAGAGTTGATTATTGTCTGTCCTTTTCCTGGACTGAAGTCAAGTGAGTGAAAGAGGGAGAATTATAAATCGTAGGGAAACGGGGAGAGTCATATAGCATTCAACACTTTGTAATTTAGGTGCGTTGACTAGCGTCTTTCCTGTCGTTTTCAGTAGTAGATGAATGAGATGACGAATTTTTTGGTTTTCTGGTCTGTTTTTTACAGGAGGAGTTGTGACACGGTATTGACTATCGAAGAGGACATAGCGTTGGCAGTTGGAGGAGCAGTTAACCCGGGAGAAGACGCCGAGAAGGCAATGCAAACGGAGGAGGGACAAGGAGCACAAACAAATTTAGTATTAAAGACAGAAAGTTCCCAAAATTCAAGTCAGTCATCTGTGATATTTACGGCGAGTAATGTAAAGACACCAAGTAAAGAGTATGACGATGACGGGGGCAGAGTTTGTTACGACGCGGACGAAATGGAAATTGATGAGTGGGATGATAAGAGCCAAAGCGGGGATCAGGAATGTCAACCGAAAATATATAGGAAGTTTGGTTGTAGTTCTAAGTTGGGACTTAGAATTCAAGAAAAGATGAAACGAGATCGAAGTTATGAGAAAGAAAAGTTAAAGGAGTCTAATGATCCTTCGGATCGTGGAGATGCGGATGCTTCCTTCATCGTCTATGAAATGGCCACAAGTCCAGATAAGAGTTGTGATGATGCTGAGGCTGACAGCAAGCAAATCGATTTGAACAATACTGCTTGGTCCATTAGTAACTTATCGTCTTCCAATGTGTCTTCCAACAATCCTACTACAGATCAAGAAGTTTCATGCACTATAATTGTAGCGTCTAAAAAACCCGGGCTAATTCGGGAAGATAGCATGATTGAGGGACCGAATGCAAACACTAATACAAATACAAGTACGCTTCCTGCAGGTCAAAACCCTTACAATACGTTTCAGTATTGGCGACTCCCAGTTCCAGAAATACTCATCGAATTCGACGCGGATCTCCCCACGACGTCTTCGGAGGATGCTGCACAAGAAGATAATGACACCCAGGTACTTTCTATTTAAAAGTTCATTGTTTGAGAGATGTGTTTTGGAGTACAAAATGGCGGACTGCAACTGGAGTGTGTTGACTCATCGTCGAGAGCATAAGACTAAGGAGACTACTGCTAGGTTTTCAGACGAGATTTTCAGACTTGACGCAACGTAAAGGAACATTAAAGAAATTAAACGGTTTGTGTAGAGTAGGCGGGGATTTAAAGAGTTACGATACAGATAGAACATGACGTGGAGTGCTAGTGCAAATATTGACAATCCTGCCCTGTCATCTTTTCTGGACAGGAGCCAGTTGTCCCAGGGAGGACTTTCATGTATATATTATCAGTGGATGTAATGTGAGGAAGGATGGTGTAGATAAATCGCCCGTTTCAGATCCGATGAGGTAGGTTCAGTTACATTCGATGAAAGTGTGGTTGCCTGAGTATGTGAAGGCTTACACAAGGATTAGTCCTTCCACTGTCAACTCAAATTACCATCCAGAAATCCCAATACCTACTTTGATTTTGATTCACATTTAAAAATTATATCTCACTCGCTCCACGCCACAATAATCTGCAAAGATAAAATAAAACTCCTGTTCACCAGTTTCTATTTATTTATCAGTATATTCAGATTCACAGTACTGTCCGTAGAGGAACTATTTCAATTTAAAATGCACACAGTATGTAAAATGAAGTTTTCATTTATCATTTAGTTATTCTTTGGAAAATTGGCCTATCTATTAAATAACTATGATATTAAAACGTATTTACACTAGACTTTGGGCAATAGGCAACCCACTGGGTAAGAGGCAAGAGGCATCTACAGGCAAGAGGTTTTGAGAAGACTCCCACAAATTCCATAGTGAAACAAAACCAAATGGTAGGCATTTGATAAAAGTTGTTTTTTTGTCTGGTAATCCAGTTCCTGGGAAGGGATTATGCAATGTACCCTTTTCTACTCCACGAAGAACCAAAGTATCGTACACGTATAATAGAGTATCTTTTGAAAAGATTCTTTTCCGTACTTTTGTAATTCCAAATGGTTATTTCCAATTGTATGGGCATCATGAGACATGGGCTTAAGAATGATGTTACCTTATATCCCCGTATACATTACATACAGATACATTTAAATATACCAAGTACAGTGGCACTGGTACCTATAAGATTATGGCCATACTATACTGCTGTAGAAAATCTAGTATGGTAGTAACTTTAGTAGAAAGAAAGGTTTCTTTGGTCTTCGGTACTCTATTTTCACTATAACCCAACATTTGAACATTATTTTCCATTTTAGGCTTATAGTACCTTCTAATCCCTGTCGTAAGACATAAACACTGGTTTAATTAGTGCTATCTACTTCATTCATTAGTACTGCTGCTGTATCTATGCGTTTTCTTTCGCATAGGGATGTTATTAGATGCCTGATGCCTGTGTAATTTTATATCTTAGCATTTATGTATAGTAACAGGATGATGTATAACAAAGCAACACATGGTTAGTCTGTTTTATTTCCTGTGTCGTTTGTCAACACCAAGTAGAGTGTAACATAATGTCTTGTGTGCGAGCGGAGGGATTACGTAATATTTAGTATATAATGGAGAACAATGCAAAGCTGTATAAATTCAAAAATAACTAAGTAGTAAATGAAAAGGGGTAAGATTTAGGGAGAAGGCGGGTTCTATTTGTTGCTGATCCTATTTTTCAAAACACTATAGACACTGTTCTATGATCTAGCTTGTTAATTCGTGTCGTATTTGTTTTACTTGTGAATTATGATATCTAAAGTGGGTTTTATTTTTTCCTGTGCTAATAGAATGCGAATGAAAAGAAATGCGAAGATGCCTTAAACGGGAATGTGGAGCTTGACAATAACGCTTCCGGTTCGACGGAGTCGACCACTCTCTCTTCTCACACTAGATCCACTAAAACAGTTAGTTGTGATATCTTGCAACGTGTGTCTGGTATGTCTATAATATGTCTCTTTAAGAGAATATAAACTGCTATTAGGCTGAGAGATTTGGCTCTGATTTCAGTTATATATCATCTCGTTGTGATTTTACAGATGTGCATAGGAGCTACTTAAATTTGTACAATGCGTCCAGAGATCAGAATGGAATGGATGACATGGGTCTGGATACAATTAGACTTATGGATCCTTATGATGATGACTCAGATGATCAATTCAGTAGTCCTTTTCCATATGGAGAAGATTGCTCAAGTTTATGGAGTGGTAAGGCATACTCTTTCCTGTAATGATTAATTATGTATGAAACTAGTATCTGTTTTTGATCTCTTTCTGTTCATGTTAGTTATTGATAAATGTTGGATTTATTTGTAGCAAAACCAACTCGGAGTCGTCTTCTTCAGGATATCCCCAAAATGGTTTCTGCTGGACATCAAGATATTGTACCTGATGCTCTTCTAGAACATTTTAATTCTATGGCTAATTTAAATAAAGAACAAGCGTGCGATTCGGAGTTAACTGGCTACTGTGTCTACAATCTTCCGGCTGTTGTTCACACTATGGGACCACAAAATTGGTCCATGCTAAGGGATTGTTATGAAGCCTTAGCTTGTAGTATGCAGGTAACAGAAGATAATACTATTCTAGTCTCATTATTTTAACAGTTGTGTGTGCCTATGTACAGACGTTTTGATACTTTTATTTCAGTGGAAGGTGAGGTACACTTTGGCTGCCAGTTTACACGAAATAGCTCGAGTTTTAGGCCCTGAGTTAGCAGAGAGAGATTTGGTTCCTTTTTTTAACGCACTTACAAAGGATCTGGATGAAGTCAGAGTGGGAATTTTAAGAAACCTATCTAATTTTGTCGAGGTAAGAATTACGTTTGTGCGTTAAGAGGATTACAGTGTATAGTAGGAGAAAATATAGTAAATTCATTGGTTTAACTTTTTGCAGATTCTGGGAAAGGAAGAGCGTCGAAAATGCCTAGAAACTTTGCGAAGCTTCTTAGAAACTGAAAATAAACGTAATTGGCGGTTCCGGTTGGATTTGACAAATCAACTAGAACAATTAAGTGAAATGTTTGAACCTGAAGACGTCCTAAAGTACATTTGTCCCATTTCAGTGGATTTAATTTTAGATGGTGTAGCGGAAGTGCGGCGGAAAGCCCTTGAAGTGGTAAGAAATCCTTTGCTATTCTAGTGGGCCATGAAACAACTCATTGGTATTAATGTCTTTTTTTATTGTTTCGGTATATTCAGGTTACTCATTTAGTTAAGCAGTTGAACGCATGTACTAGAATGAATTCAGAAGGAGGAGAAACGAATTTGGTTCGTGAATTTCTCCTAGAACTGGTTAACATCCTAGGACACAGTGACAGATGGGTAAGAAGACAGACCTTCGCCAGCCTTTCGGGTCAATTTGTGGAATTTGGTGCTCTATCACCCAACCAATTTGCTCAAGATATTTTACCACACTTAATTGATCTCAGCTCCGATAAGGTTCCCAATGTTCGCCTCATAGTAGCTAAAACGCTAACAAAATATGTTTTAAAAAACGGTACGTGGTCAAAAATAATAAATAATAATTTCTAATAATTATAATAATGGCAGTTATAATAATTTTATTACTTTTGTGGACAGAATATTTTGCTGATTCCAACAATCCGCACAATGAAATTTTAATGTGTACAATGGGGAAGCTTCACAGTGATTCAGATCGAGATGTTCGGTTTTTCAGTGCAGAAGTACAATCAGAAGAAATAGAAGAAGAGAGCCGAGAGGCAGAAAAGTCAGAAGAAAAACCACTAAAATTGTAGATTGTTTAGTAAATAATTAATGTAAAAATTACAAATTGATACGCACGCGTGCAACTGAACAACATTGCTAAGTAATGTCGACTGTGCCATAATATTATTCTAAAAAGGCCTAAAATTTTACTCTGTGTATCTTGCGCAAGTACACTATATAATATATCAGCTAGCGCTAAATCCGTTATTAAAACTCTTAGCATCTTACTTAAGTCTTCGGTCATGACATAAAAAATACCTAATTAGTGAAGAAAGGAATTAAATAGCGGCTCAATAATTGCTTAATTAAAATTGATACGTAACGTGAAGTTTTAGTGTTAAAATTGTGCTCTTAACTTAACCTTACGTAACTTACTAATTACAAAGAAATCAATTTAAAGTATGTTCTATTGTAACATGAAAAAACTGCGGAAGTATTTAAACTCAAGAAAATTATATGTATGCAACCGGCTTGCCTATAATTACTTTGGTTTAAATACAACGATGATAATAAGCTAGTTGATAAAACGTACTGAAAATTTGTGATAATTATCAAATTAGTAATTAAACTATACCTATTAAATACCTTCCCTGACTACGTGTTAGAGTATTTAGACAAAACGTTATTATAATGATATTCTTACACTCGTCCTAAATGTTTTGCGCAAACAAAATGAGACCAATGTGAATTGGTCAAATCGCAAGTTTACCTATTAATTAGTGTGATGTGATGTATCTATTAATATGCATTAGTAATCTCCTGGTATTCTTATTTAACTATTACTGTTATTCTTCTTCCATCAAACAGAAGTACTTGCTCTGTATATTAACATATATTGGCTTATACCCTTATATTATAATTTCTTGTTCTGAAATGAGAGTAAAGAAAATGAAAAATAACTATTTTCTTCTTCATTGAATCATACCTAACACTAAATAATTTCATCCTACAAATCTTGCTAATTTTGTATGACATGCTCAGATGATGTCAATTTACAATTTATGGTTCTATATGCAAAATAATTTTTATTCAATGGCAAAATAGGAAAATGGAAGTACCCCGTAGTGTAAGCTGTTTTAAGGAACGCTGCAGTCTGCAGAGGGTCATTTATTAAATTCATTAGATTAGGTTAAGGTGGACTTCATGGCTCTAAATA
>JABASH010005067.1:0-12745 GCA_019776445.1 Tomocerus maximus | reverse complement strand
TGCATTTTACTGATGTTGTATTTTATTTTCATGCTTTGCAGATAAGAAAAAAGATACATAAATAAATATACCTAAATAGATCAAAATTGCACTTGAATAGCAAATCACTTTATGTTTGATGAATACTACCATTACGCACTGCACAGCTATTTTGATATTTACTACAGATAAAATTAAAGGTTGAATTACGTATATAGGTATAGTTTCTGTGCAACTAGTATCATTCTTGTTATTCCATTATTACTGTAGTCGGCAGAAGTCTAGTTGTTTAATAATAAATTCACGCGAAATTGCAGTTTAATTATATTTACTTTAACGACACCCCTTTAATTAGAAACAATATAATGTTACTATAAGAAATGGGAGTACATACTGGTGGCATTTGGAGAAATTGAAGCCATGCATGATTAGTTGTAGACGATGTTGGCAATGAATGAAGTGAAATTATTGTTTTATATTAGTAAGCAGTTTTTAGATGATGCTATAATTAGGCATGAATGTACAGATTTGTTCCAACCACCAACATTTAGGATTGGATTGCATCCGTAAGATTCACAAGATTGAAAAAGCTTTAAAGGATAAACAAAATCAAATATTTAATGAATGAATGAAAATATTGCCTTCCTTTTGCTCTTTGTGTTATCACTGTCTGAAGGTACCCAATGCCCAGCAGCACTACTGCAGAACTCTATATGCTAATTGAGTATATTCGAGGCTGAACGAAGCCATTTGTACATAACATAAGTATTTCCATTGTGCATAGAGTGTAATTGGTTGTTGACTAAACTAAACTAATAGTAATTATAAAATGTGTTTAAAACGTCAGAGATGTTGCACAGAACACGAAGCCATGAGATATAAATAGTAGCCATAATAATTGCATTAATCTTTACTTTTCTGCTACTCAATGAATTGCTTTCTTTTTCTCCATTCAGCGAGATTTACAAATGAGGTTGGAGTACTTTAATTTAATTCATACTACACTTCTTGTAACTCGCAAAAGGCCATTTTGCAGGACTGAAATGGATGGTCATTAAATGGAAAAAGATAATTAACATAAGCGACAACATCCAAATTAGAGCTGGGCTTGGTTTACATCCAGTTATTTATGATAGGCGAAGGCGATTGAATCGAGATGTTCAATCCACATGTCCAATGTTAGGCCTACTATATTCAAGATGCTTCAGGACATGTGGAATGCTTACCCTGAAAGTTTTGGCTGATGTTTGGGATTTGTATAACTGCACGAGTTAAGTACTGATGCCCAATGCAAATAATGAATGAACAGCCCTTATGCCATCCCAGTCCTCATTGTCAATATGCATTTAACCAACGCATGATGAACTTATCTAAGATGAAATCTTTGACCGTTGAACACCATCCATGGTGTTGAATTTAGAATTTGAGGATACAACTCTATTTTGCACTAAAAAGAGTCAACCTAACTTTATTGGTTTATTTCGTCAGCAAATCAACAACATGTATATCATATTAAATATTATATATCAAGCACTTAATTAAGTAGAAGGAGCTTGAGACTAACTGTTGGAATTTAATTAATTCAGCACAATACTGTCTTGCACGTCCTTTCAAATTGTAATATAATATGCTTGTTCGTTATCAAAAAATGACCGTACGTGTGGTCCATGATCATTTCTTCCAAGTAATAGAACACTTTCATTAACAAACAAGCAATCGTCATTTCTTATGGTAATGGGAATAATGGGATGTAATTTTATTTGGGAGGAGAACCATTTTAATTTGCATTGTATGAAATAGTATGAATGTGTTTCACATGACAAGAACCATATGAAAAGTTAAAGTTATTAGTAATTCAACACCAAGTGCATGCACGTGTATGTAGATAAGTAGATGCCATGAGATTCATTCATTGCAGTCTACCATAAAAATGTCTAATTCGGTTCAGCAGAATTCGTGCTGCAATAAATCAATAAACGAGTATCATTAACACTGAATATGATATGCATTATTATTATAACTTATCAGATTCGAAAGAAGTTTTCATAATGAAAGGAAGATATTATTAGGACAATCTTCATTACTTCATTAGTGGGGAAAAGAAAACATTTGGAACTTTGAGAGTGTTGGCACCAAGATCTAACTACTTATAATCTGCATTGCTGGCCACAAAATTAAATATCCTGTGTCACTTTACATTTAATAAACAAAAGTGTTTATGTTTACAAAGAGTTAACTGAAACTAATTGAAAAGATTTCGACCCAAGTAGATTTCTTGCTTCAAGTTATTCAACTGCTAATCTAAATAGTATCCAGGACGGAGCACATCTCAAGTTTCACAACAACAACGGCAAAAACTTGCTCCATCGTATAGCTAACCTTTTAATTCCAGAGTCTTCTCTTTCTACACAAACCAATCGGATACCTCGTCCTATAACATCTAATGATTTTGAGTCAATAACTATCATCAACTTTTCAGAGTAATTAATATCATAATTTCGAGTAACTCAATAATATTTACTCATTTCTATTTCTCAATAATATTTACTCGTTACTCATTTCTATTTCTGCTTCTTTCCTCTATTTTAAATCAACAGCATGACTGAATGGGTCACAAGTATTGCAGACTAATAATGTCCTGCCACTTTTAAGATCTATAATGTAGCTTTGTCACATAATGTCGTGCAATGTCACATACTGTTTTTAGTTTGCTGTCTCTGTCTAAGCAATTGTATCGAAGTATCGAATAATCGAATCGAAGTGATAATGCGAAGCATTAACTATATTATATCATGATCGAGACTCGAGACTGTCTAAGATCTACTATAGGTGATCATTTTTCATAATTTCATTGGCAGTGCTACCTATTTAAATGGGCTATTAATATCTTTTATTTAACAAAGTCAAACTAGAACTGGCAGTTGATTTACAATATTCCGCAATCTGTACAAAAGATTAATTATGCCCCCATCACCTATGTAAATGTATTTCTTGAATAATAAATAGTAACTGATTGAGCATTATGTTACCGATCTGGTTTAGTGTAGCATTTCAAATGTAAATGTTTGCTATAACTAGTAGTGTTAGCTACTGATGGTAAATATTTTTGCTACTTATTTCCTGTGTAATAGTTCGTGGAGTGTGGATGCATAGATTACCAGAAATACGGCACACATCTTCAAAGTAAACAGCAGATAATTTATTTTTGTGTAGTAGTACAAATAATAGCAAGTGTAAACGCACGCAGCGACTACATACGTAAAAGTTTATGTTCTCTGCTAAGCTAACAACTTGGACTTTGGGTGTTTATTTGTGCTATTGCACTTACATCGTTACATCGGTATTTCACTGTACTAAAGAATGAGACAACTGAGACAAATGACAAGCCTACATGCATATACTTACGTAGATATGCTATATGTAGTAGCATAAACTAATAAAGAGCATTACAAATGGATGAGCTATGTAAGCAGTGCACATCCATCCCGCACAGCAGGCACATAATAATATTATTCGCATAACATTATTATACTGCTATGTATCTTGCAATGTGTAGCATTGTCGGAATGTGTAGAGAAGAGCAAACAGAGCAGCAGATAGGGAATCGCACCTTGGATGAGGTCGACATACTGAAGGTTTTCTTGCACAAAATCCCTGGACTTGACAATTGCCAACTGACGATGTCATGTGTGCACAAACTATAGTTAATGAATTGTATTGTCATAAGAGCAATAAATAATATCAACTAGAGTGCAATTTGCACTCGTGCTGACTGTTACTCCGTGGCAGACGCTGCTGATACTTCCCCGTCTCATTTTACCTCTACTTTGTTCATCTATTTATCAAGAAAAGTTATGCATTCTTAGATGTGTGCAAAATTATTGGCGTCGTGTGCAATAATATTATTTTATTCTACTTCCATTTATTGGTAACCCGAAATGTTCTTCGGAACTGCGATTGTAAAGCTAAGACCTTTCTGAAGCGTTGAACCCATTGTATACATTTTAAGTGAAGAAAATAGAAATTTTAAGCCTCGATTTGTGCTGAGATTACAATAGTGAAATGGGTAGTCAGGCAGTGATTGTCATTTTATGGATATCTTACCTAATTTATACCCTTATCTGAAAATGAGTTTTGAATGCAGCCAACTTCGCACTACCCAGCGATAAATTGGAGATTCTAAATATGGGAAAAATAAATCGTAACAATAACAGTGTTTGTACAGATATTGGTGATTTAACGCTTGTTGATTGTTTCTCTGGTTTCAGACAGATTCAGTTACATTCGTGAGCTCATCAAGTCACTCTCCAGAATAGTATTACCCACCGACTCGGACGTTACTGAAGGAAAATGAATAACAACACCATGGAAAGTTTAAAATCAGAGTTTCCACTTTATGGAGAAACTACCATATTGGTAATTTTATTCTTGGCCGGACTGGCAGCAAACATTCCGCTTTCAATTGTTTACCTCAAGTCGAAACACATTCGCTCCATTACTGACAAGTAAGAATCATTACTCATCTTAATGATACTCTTAAATTACATGCAAATTACTTAAATAATACATCTGAGTCATTATGTCATATATATTCTTATGCTCTCAGGCTTTTCTTCTTTCTCAATATGAGATCACTAAATGACCATTTCATATTTGGCTAGGAATGTTTTGAAGTGCAAAAATTGATAACCGTCTGAAGCTAAGATATGATTATAATAATTCATAGAAACCTGACAAGAGCAATACGTGATTTGAGTCTCTAAGATGGTTGATTTTACAATGCCACAAAAATCTATTCTCCACATTCTTATCAGTACTAATAGTTTTAAGTTTCGGTACTTTTAGTGCATACTAACTAATGTAGCACTTAATTATAGCAAATTTCTTTGGACATTTAGTATACACAAGAATGTCAATGTCAACAATTCATGTTAAGTCAGATCTTGCTCATACTTAACAATGAAGAACTACTGCACTGAATGGTGTCTATAGTTGTTCGTGAAGCATGACTGAATGAACTAAGTTCGAATTCTCTTTAGAAAATGAAGAGTAAATGAAGAAAAAGTGTGTAAAGAGTAAATAATCAGATTCACCTTGTTTCCCAGATGCTAAAAGTAGATTTATTAATTATCTGTTGAATATATCCATTTTCTTAAGGTTGTAAAGTAATACCAGCAAATATTATTTTAGTGATTGAAAGCCTTGAAAAGTGATTTTGTAAAAGTTATCCGAGGTAAATGTCTACGTGTTGAAACTAAATCCTTGCGTTGTTTGGGATGAACAAAGGCTGCTTACACCATGGCATTAATATAAATAATTTTGTGCGTTACATGAGACAGGGAAACATTTGGCAAAAGCATTTTGTTCCTCTCGTGTAGGTGACTGTCACGGAGGAGAATAGTTTATCGTTGCTGACAGTTGTTTATGGCTTTTATACTTTGTTTGTGCAGATATCTATGTAGATACATAAATAAGATGGTGCTCACACCATAAAAATAGCTTATGATATCACTTGTGCTGAGTGAGCAAATATGAAATGTTCATTTACTTTTGGTTGTTGTGTATACTTGCAGGTTTCTCTTCAACTTGCTGATAGCAGACGTCATCTCAGTGTCGCTCCTTTTGCCAACGGTTCTTGTAGACTTTATACAATGCGAAAATAATGCATCATTTCTTGTCTCAACTTTGTCATTGTCTTCTCCGACGATTTCATACCCAAACAGCCACAGCAGTCAAAATGGCAGCCAAGCAGAGATATCTGGAGAAGCTCTAGAAGTGACCTTTGGACTCCCTCTGGATCGAATAACTCCGGATTCTGTCAACCAACTCGAGGGACTTGTGTATTACAATCAGTCTCATCCGGCCCTTAACATACTCTTGCAGTTTGACAATTGGAGGTGCATGTTTAAGAACGGACTGATTTCTGCCGTGGCCACTGCTTCTGTCTTGGCCGCCCTGGAAATAGCCATGGAAAGATATCTCGCCGTCGTCACGCCCCTGCACTACCACAAACTTCTTACCAGACCAACTGTGTTCGTCACTTCTGTCGTTGGGTCTTTCGTTTCTATTGGTGAGAGCAATTATGTATACTAGCATTTAGAACTCATTTGCACGCGAAGATAATTTTTATTTTATCTGGCTCCACGTGCCCTACTCGTGTGGAACGGGAAAATCTTTCGAAATAATTCCTAAAATACTGAAAGTAGTCTTTAAAATGCTCTTTGCCTGTAGTCATCACCTATTCAATATGTAGTTTGTATTTCTAAGATAAGAAGACACTCTCGATGTGCATGCAAGCTTATGATGAACATAATTTGTGCTGAAAGTCATCGTAGCTGAGTAGACAACTGTTTCCGTCACTAGTACTCACAATTGTTTTGTCTTTGTTATGTTTTGTAATCTACCATGCAAAATTGCATGTCAATGAGAATGAGGAATTTGCAGAGCATATAAAAGTTCCTGTTATAAACATCCGTGTGGATTTTTTGGAGTAGAATCAAATGAAATGATCATTCACATTATACAAACAATATTCTGTCAAGCGTGACATTAATTTAATACTCATCTTTCGACACACAAGTACATGTGTAGCCAATTGTTACCAACAGAAATGACATATTATTTCATATTGTGTAAATAATATAACCACATTGGTGACTTTGTGACACACTGGTAGAGTTTTTACAGATAGAAGTTGGGACAAACCGGCATTACATTATTACAGACAAAATTGTATTATTCTCAAGTGTCCCACTATCGGAAAGTTTAGACAGGTACCAAGTCATAATTCATATAAGCGGAACAAATATTTATCCTACCCCGGCCTTCCACAGAATAGCTCGGTGGTTATGTCCGTGTTCAATTGAGTGGACATCTCGGGAAAAGAGGAAGCAAATGAGCTTACAAAAGACAAATATTGTACTGAGATTAGATAATATCATTCTGCATTTGTAAGTTGCTGTGTGTGCAGTACAACAGAATACTGTTAGAATCTGTTACTCATATCATAACAATATTTCTGCACTAAATGTTGTAAAACCACATTCAAGTGGAAATACTCGCAGGAGTTGCTGTCTACTTCTTTGAAATGGGCTTAATGTGCTCTTCCTCTTAATTACTTATTTAGTACGCTATTCTATTATTGGCTTACTCTTAGTCTATTGACATTGCATGACAAAGTTTCATATGCTGATATTTAAATGTACATTGCTCCACAAGAATCACGACCAACATTACTGATTTAAATACCTGGTACTAAACAATACGATATTATGTAGGTAGGTACATAAATAAAATAGTAATAAAAACGCAGTCAATGCCCTTTATTTTACAGGAAGAGAAATATTGGGATCTATGATTTGACCAATTTGGAAACGTTCTTTTTTATGTGGGCATAGGAATATATTGCATGTAGGCCAATCAGCTAATAGCTTTAAAGCAACAAAATTAACAGAATAACTATAAAAAACTGAATTGATTGATTAATTATGAACGACTTGGATTGTAAACCGGAGTAAAGTGCTAAAAGCAGAAATGCACAAAGTTATGTGGTTGCACTGTTGCACACCTTCGGTGTCTGCAAAAGGAGAGCAGCATTGTAATGACATTGATTTGTAATTTGGCACTTAAAATAAATTGAACATTGAACATAGCTATCACTGCAGAGAAATCTTGAAATATCTTTAAAATCATTTTTGTTTAGAACAAACAAATTAAACAGAATAGACATTAAACGATAGCTTATATGTATTAAAAAATTATATTAATAAAACTTTTTGTCACGAAATTTTATCCCCTTTTCTATAAAGGAATAATTACGTCCGAAGTTCATGTTTTAAATAGTGGTTAATTTTTGACGAAAGGTACCAATGCCCTATTTTCTATAAAAATTTGTAGTAAATTTGTAGCATATTGTTACGAGAAGAAGATTAGAAAGTCCGCTTGCGTTTGATGAATCCTATTCACCGTTGACTGCTTTTAACTGCAGTCAGATTGGCCTTTTGTAGTATTTAGTATAACTCTAAAAAGGTGCACATTTAAAGCAAAAAGCAAACTCCTATCTAGTCAGTAGTAAATAGTTTATAGTATACATGTGCATAAGTAAATAAATAACTGCACAGTTATCGCACATGTTGTGTTTTGGGGATTTGCATATTAATCCTTTGCAAATGTTTTTGCATGACACAAGTGCTTGCTGTATGCAACCGTACGGAACAGTTTATTATGATTTCCCTATTCCGTCAGTGGGTATTAGTCTGTTTGATGATGCCGGCACGTTTTGTTTGATGCTTTAGGTATTATTAGGATTTATGGGCTTTAAGTCAACATGCACTGACATTTCTTCCGCATGCCATAAAGTGACCTGAAAATTGACAACTTCGGCTTTACACAAAGACAAAAATATTCCTCTTCTATCCTTGCTAAATTTCATTTACCGAATCGGATTTTCATGCTTTGGATTTGACTTTTACATTTCAGATTTACAGGAATCTCTTCATTCTAGCTTTGTCTTTACAAAAGGTTTATGAGTTTTGCCAGTGAAATGTACAACCCACAGTAGTTATTTATAATGTCCCCAAGCCAGAATTCGGTGCTAATGCGAATTAATGGCACTCTCCTTTATTGAAATGTAAACACATACTTTATCTTAAAACCCTTAGTAATGCATTAGAATGATTTCTGTATCACCAGTTCAATTTGCTTAGCAATTAAGAAATTCGAAGATTGTCTTATAACTGATTTATATTTTACATTAAGTATATTTTGTTTTGGTTGCAGGCTCTGGAATAGTTTCGTCATTTGATCCTTCACTATCAATCTTTCCAAGCTGCTTTGCCTCACAGAGGCAATCACAATATTTTGCAAAGAGATCTCAACAAAATGGACTGACAGTTGAGTACAGTCAGTCAGAGGAACTTTGGTGGCCGACATACAATCTTGCCCATTTGATTGTATTTTTCGTCTTCCCCGTTATCTTGATGACTTTCATATACATTAGCATCTGGTTGGAAGCCCGACGCCAGAAAGTCAGAATGAATCAGCGTTACAAACCTTTTTATCTCACCGTTCCCGATAAACTTGGTAAGAAAGCGTATTCTTTTATAATTTATGTAAAATGTCTAACTAATTCTATCGTAATTGGGGTAGTTTAGTCTAGTTACTATCATTAACAACATAATAAGTTTTTGTGTGGTCTCTACAGTTAATATTCTAAATAAAGGAAATAATGCAGGAACAGATCACAATCTTTGCAGAAACTTTAATTAATTTACAAAGACATTGATATGCATTTTTAAAATTATGTCACTTAAGAATTGAAGACAGGAAATCGAAGGAACTAACTTAAAAAGTTTTATGCAGTTTTATGTTATTGCGTGGTGATGCATAGGCTGTAAAAAGGATGCATAATCCTTCTTAGCTATGATTATGTCTTAGATTTTTGCACATTGGAAGATTATGGAAGCAGGAAAAGCATAAAAATGAAGATCAATAATTTTATAAGTATAAAAAGTCCTTCAAATAATTGTTTATATTTATTTTTGCAGAAGATGACATAAAAGACAAGCCAAGGTTTCATCCAATAGTCATCCGATTTAAATTAATGCATCGTCTCAAAGCCACAAGAATCGACCGAGCAGCTCGGGTGGCTGTTTCCACACTAGTCGTCACAACTTTGTGTTGGTCTCCCTACTACTTCGTCAAAGGCTCTCATGCTATCCAATCTATTTTGGTAAGTTCATTTTCAATCGTTTTATTCGATGTTATTAAAAGTAATTTTGGCACGCGCATCATTCCTCCCTTGTCTATTTGTTTCTTGTCTGCGTCTTCTTATGTCTCTTGTGTACTTCTCAAACCGTTGAAATTTGTCACACATTAGTTGGCGTCAAACTATCTTCGCTGCTTCTACATCAGTTCTGAGTGCCAAAACCTGTCACCATTTGCTCCCCCGTGTTGTCTTTTCCTAAATATCTCAGGCTTACTCAGGAATAGGTACAACTATTTTGCTGCACGTAATTTATAGATAATCCGTTAGTGCTGTCCATGCAAATTCGTATTCTAGATTAGATAAGTACGACGATGTTGATTGATGACATTGAAGTCAGTCACGGAAAGTGTAGAAAGTTATATAGCGATGTTTTTATAATTTGATTGCCCCCGTGCAATACCAAACCGTACTGTACGCCAACTTTTACCTCGAGCAGTAAAGACCACAAACTTTTATACGAAAGATGAAACCATTTTATCTCCATATCGATGTACATTAAATTTTACACATTGCTACAGAATTTACTTCAGTTTTCAAAAGTTGCAGACAGAATGAAACACAAATGATGCATTTTCCCCTAAAATTGAATTTTCAGGCAAAAAGAGTGTGTAGGCATGTTTTATTTTAGATATTACTATACTTATTTCGTCAGATAATTTATCTTAGTAATACTATCTACCAGAGCATCTTAATAGAATGATAAACTGCGTATGCATAACACTGTATCATTACACAATACTCAACCCTAAGTAATTTAAAATATAGATAATGTACAAGTGTTTAGTACGCAAATGCAAAAGAAAATGTTTATTCACATTTTTGTATATCAATTGAATGTAGTTCATACTTTTTTGATTCCATGTATAAGTGTCAATAAATCGTGATAAATTTTACAAAATTCGATACCAATCAAACTATATACGAGTAAAACCTTTGCGTTTGCAGTTTGTACCCTTGCGTGTATCATCTTAGAAATAAACAGATTCTTCCATTCTAGCCACGCAGTCTCATCTCAAAATCCTTACTTTTAAAACGCATTCGCCTTCATATGCGATCGCGTCAGCAAGTTAAAGATGCACGATCAAATGCTAATACTATTTTGTCCACTGACGTAACACTGGAATTTAAAAAGAACAGTAAAATACAAATATCAGAAATAGCATAATATTTATAACATACCCATAGTGTGCTTAGTCACTGTCACTCGTTTCAAATGGTCGTACATAACCTTTTCGTAAAGATGAAGAAATAGCAACAGTACTACCATGTACTACAAACCCATCTAATGTCTTCCATTTTACAGGAACCTGTGATATGATGAAGCATTATCGCAGGTCATGATAATCTTTGGTATCTATACAATCGCTAATCCCGAGGAATTACTTAATATAAATGCCCCTATGTATCTTCATCATCTATCCATCTGACCGGTTCAATTGATATTTAAGGACATTGTTATCTGTATTAAGTTATATCCTTAGTGCATAGGCAACTAAATAGCAAGGTGGTGGTTATGAGGGTTCATAGGCAAACTATCTGACTATTTAGACACATGAAAATATTCGTTTCGAATTGATTACAGAATTTCTTATTTTTGAATTATTTCAGAAAGTATATTCTGGTAACATGGAAGATTCTGCATACCCAACGGCGGAAATAGAAGTCGCCAGGATATCATGGGAAACTGTGATACCTCTCCTCCTGACGACTCTTCATCCTCTACTGGCCCCAGTATTTTATGCCTACCGCTACAAACGTCTCCGCCAAGGGATACTGCGCGTGGGGATGGGTCCGTTCTATTGCTGCAGTTCCTGCAACTGTTCAGAGTGTGACAAATCCAGCAGCAACGTCGACAGACAATTCGTTCGTGACAATTGCAGAACTGTCAAGAGTTCCCAATCAGATCCTCTGCAAACGGGAACTTTGGCATTTTCTACACAGCCAAGCGTGGAAGAGGGTGGAGTTTCTGATGGAAACGGTTCTAGCAAAGCAGTAAATTCTTCAACGGGGACAAACACTTCCACCAATGAAAGTAATGCAATGAGCAGCAATATTGAGGACACTTCGTCTTACTCGGATACCAATTTGGGGAAAGGTCACGCCGGGATAGAAATTCATGTGTTATCCGAAGACGGTTTGGATATTCTGTTGGAGAAGGATTCGGATGTGGAAGGAAAGGAGAGATTGGCGGACAGTCCGAATTGTTGTCTTTGCTTAGAAAATATCCCGAATAATAATAATGATGGTCTCAGTGGAGACGGTTCTTGTAACAAAGTTGTAGCTTCGCCGTCTAGTTTGGTCAATTGCTTGACTCTCTGGATGACTTCTTACTCGAGACGCTGGAATAGTCACCGGGAGTCAGTGACAAGCACAGCCTCGTTCATTACTCTCCTCTCCACTCGAAATAAAATCCATCCAATTGCCAGTGTATGAAATGTTTATCTCCAGAAATGAAAATGCATTCATTTAACTTATTTTTTCTATGTTCAATCGTACGCTTACTTTTATTTACTGCTGTGTTTTAGAGCCGAGAACTATTCTGACTCTGCTATTTAGCCAGACTTTGCCAGAACTCAACTCATGTTCATTACAATAATACAGAGATATTAATGTGACCCGTTAATTTTTGCTTAGCCATTTTAGTGCAAACACAAGTCACTATAATATTATGTTCTTGTTCACAAGTTTTCGGTTACTCTGCGATATACTGTCAATGACTTACGCAAAGAGTGATTTTTTTCTAGTATTACCATTGATAGCCAATTTTAGTCAGTTTAGCAGATGTGTGTTATTTTCGTAGGCACCCTATGATTTTGCCATGTTATAGCTTAAAATATATTAGTCCCAATTATTGACAAAGCCCTCAAAACTAATTTGAGTTGTCAGAAATTTCCCCGTGATAAAGTCGGGACGAAATGAAACACGGAATTAAATAGCCCAACCAAACTGGTATTTCAATATAAATACGCCAAAGTCAATTCTCTGAACGTTAAGTAATTA
>JABASH010005066.1:0-12749 GCA_019776445.1 Tomocerus maximus | reverse complement strand
TTTTTCCAACTGCTGCCGTGATGGCTCTTTGTGGATCTGATTTGGGCAAAAATTGTGCCTCCATGAAGAATTCTCAGACTGAAATCAGTTCTAAGCAGAAAAACTCTTTCGAGGTAATTAAGTTTTATTTCTAAATGATAATTAGCGAAATTGCGTTCATGTAAATAAATCGCTAATACGAATTACTAATCTTGACATTTTCGTTGAAATGTTTCAGGTGAAAGTCGACGTGCAGCACTTCAAACCTGATGAACTGGATGTGAAAACTGTGAACAACTACATTATCGTAACTGGAAAACATGAAGAGAAACAAGATGATCATGGATACATTTCTCGGGAGTTCGTTCGAAGATATGCATTGCCAGACGGAGTGAAAGCTGATGCAGTCACTTGCAATTTGAGTTCGGATGGAGTCCTCACCATTTCAGCTCCTCTACCAATTGAGAATAATACTCCTGAAAATGAAATCAAAATTCCGATTTCATTTACTGGAACGCCCACTAAAATTGGCACTACAGACTCAAAGGAGCAGGATATAACATCGGCGGGTGTGGATGCAAACTAAAATCAGTTTGTACGTATGAAAATTAGTGAAATTACCCTCTTATGTCTCAATTTTCTGTAATCATCGTTGGGTTGGAATGTTGCTCCATAGACCTGTTATGATGATTTTTCGTCCTAAAACATGATATATTTATTATCGGCATCATTATACTTTTTTATGAACACCGCAGTGAGAAAGTGAGAATGTAGATTTCCTTATTTATGTCAAGTTTATTTATGTTATGGTCTAATCTAATTAGTGTTTGTTACTAATTAAGTCTGGGACAGTATCATAGTAGTATAGTAAGTATGGCCTATAATATTATAAACTCTATTCTTGCTGTTAAATATATGTTGTAATAAATATGTTTCTCTAAGTTTAAATATTATTCTAATATTTCTAATCGAATCTCTGTCTATGGTGAATCAGTATTCATAATTCATAATCATAATAGGTATTCATATTTTGTATGCATAACATTAAAAGTGGAACATATTTCAAATGCACTGAAAACACTTTAAACGATTTATTTTACCAAATATAAAAATATTTATATGTTGTGTTCATGCATATTACGAAATTAGCTAAATGCTTGCTGGGCTGGATGCCTATACCTTTCTGAGTTGAGTAACAATGTTGTGAGACTAGTATATAAATATATTTTGCTATTGTTTTGTATAAAGGCTTTTACCACATATCTTGAACAGCTATATATGCAAGAATTAAATAGTGTATGCTATTGGTTTGACCCTTTGGAGTACTATAGTATAATTGCGTGGGTCTGCAGTAATAATGTTCATAATACCATATCCCCACAATTCTTAGAATTAACTTCATGAATATAGTAATATTTACTTAATGTATAAATGTGCCCTGTGTAATATTGTTTACTTTAATAAACAGCTCAAACTAAAGAAGAGAGCTAACTTTTTAATATTTACTTTGTAGAGTTCAGTATTACTAATAATATCTTCACTGATGAATCTGATGTAGATCAAGTACTTCTTCCTGCTTTCCAAAGTTTTTTAGCCGATTTTTTAATCTTGTCCAATTGTCTGAAGAATGTGCTATTGTCGGTTACTGAAAGTGTTTCAGATGCATCCATGGATTGGTCTGTAGTGAATGAATTGAGGCAGGAGGACTCCTTCGACTCTAGATTAGCCCCACTTGTGCAGCTAAAAGAACAATCACATTTTGAAACTGTTTCGACAATTGAAAAATCCAATTTTCTGCCTTTAACAGCTTTGTCATTTGTAGGGGCCTGTACCAATTGTCTGGTTTTGCTCGTTGTGTTTTCATTTGAAATGGGCGTAGACGATATGAGACTGACACTGAAACTTTTGTTGGAAGAGTCGCTTGCATTTTCTTTCTGTCCGCTGCTGTTGAAAGGTGGGAAATTTTCTCTTTTTGCATAAAATCCTCTTTTGTTAAACGGACAGTATTTAATGGTATGGGCATTGTCACCAGTGGCATTGCAGAGCAAACAGACATATTTGCGTAGATAAGGGCAAATGACGATACCAGCTTTATCTCGAATAGGATGAGATCGATACACTTCCTCAGTTTGACTATTTCCCTTGCAAAAGACACACTCTACGTTTTCAGTGAAAGGACTTAATAAGACGAACTTCCTAATAGCATCTTCAGGACTTGGCGAAAGAGAGCGAGAACGGCTATGGGAAGACTTCCTTCGTATCTTGGCTTGACTAGTTCTGGAGTCTGCACAATCGTCTTTAGAAAACGAAGAAGAACCTAAGGTTTCTTGAAGTCTTTTGTTAAATGCAGCTATATCACCCGTTAGCACTCCAGATTTCATTGCTTCGTCAGAAATAACAATCGGGCTGAATTCTTCCGATAACGAAGATATCGATTCTTCGCCGAGTTCAAAATCTGTTGTGGCTTTCAGTGAAGACCCTCTTTTTCCCAGTAACTTATTGAATCCAGCCATAAGTCCCGAGTACATTGTATTGTCACTATCACTGTACAAGTATTTCTTGTAATCTTTATGTAGTCCAGCTCCAGCTACTGCAGAATAAGAAGCTGCCATATTGGAGTGCTGACACAATTCATGCAATTCCTTTTTGGGTTTAACTTGAGCTGATTGCGTTTGTTCTGAAGAGTCACAATTATTCTGCTCCCCATCGCAAACATTGGTCGACTCATTCTGTCTCGTCACATCCTTATGAAAATCCTCTGCGTTACAGCACATAGCATCCATTTGTTGTGGGGGAGAAGACGTTGTTTCTTCTGGAGTAACATTCATACTAATATTCAAGTACTTATCTTCTTCTGCAATTGAGGTATACTCAAAGTTGCAATGGCTGTATTGGTGCATTAAATGAGGTGCCACAATTGTTTGGAAACCAAGCATGCTGTCTTCTGTTGACTGGGAATACTGACGACCATATAATTTGTATGCTTCTAATTTTGAAGTGGCAGGAGTTGGGTATAGCGACGGGGCATAACATTGAGACTGTGGAAAGCAGTGCTCTCCGATGACTCCAGTATCCATCCAAACTGCATCGACATCTACGTAAGTAAATTTCTAATCATTTTAAGGTGCATTAAACATTTATAAACTTGACCCTACCTATATATGTAGTTGCCCTGTTTTGACATTTAAATTGTATAACAATGTGTATCTGTAAATGAACCCGATATACATGGCCAAACGATCAATAAATACACAATTATCATTACTTAAAATACAAAAGTCAACTCATTTATTATAAATATATTCCTCGCCAGTAACTAATACAGTATAAGAGAATCTCAGCAGGTATTTTTACATTTATTCGGAAGAAGAATCATCATCAATTATCTTACCCCTTGGGTAGACATTGGTGTTATATTTCGGATAGGGCAGAGGATCTTCTACGGAGGTCGCGGTCCCAGCCCTGAAAGCAGCTTTAACAGCAAGTTTTTTCAGTTCCTTGTGGTAATCTGCCAATTATGAAATACATTTTACAAACATGGCAAATGACAATTGGCATATAAATAATACTCATATGCATACTTGTTGTACATAGTGAACCCAAAAATATTTTGCATAACTTACAATACGGGTCACTCAAATTTTCAGCAGCTGGGAGTACCGGAATTTGATAGAATATATTTGGATTCAACTTGATTAGATTTTTCAAGTAGTAAAAATCATCTTGTGTCCAAAAGAGTAGTCCAAATTTGGGTATTGAAGGAACGTAGCTCAAACGATACGGCGCTTTTAGAGTTTCATTGAAGCTTTTAATGAATTCCGCATTTTCTTCTGACATGGGCGCTGATTTGTGGTTTTCGGGAAACTCTTTCTGATCAGGATCGCAGGTTAATTGTTTGCCGTCATTTTCACTGGCTTTGACAGTCAAAGAACTGTCCCGGTTTTTACGATACTGCTTCCAGATATTTTGGGATGACTCCGGAACTTCATTAGCTTGCCCCACATCCGAAGAAGTCTTAGTAGAATTCAAACAATAAACACAAAATTAATTTGCTGATCAAATGCAAAAATCACTCAGTAGTATAGTAGTAGTGAATAGCTTTATTATAATTATAATAATATAGCCTACCTGTTCATATGCTTCTTTGGAAGATAATGTTATATGATTCTGAGATCCAGCGATGGCAATATTTAAAAAATTCGGATGGAAACAACGGACACCAAAGTTTTCATGAACAGGAGAAGAAGATGGGGAACTCGGTAATTTGGCTTCCTCCATTACTAATCATCCGATAATTACTTCAATACTTAGCAGTGAATGAGTGATAATCTGCAACAACGAAAATTAACAAATAAAACCACAATTTACCATTTTCAGCCGATCCTTTTTAAACAAAAGTACTGAAAAACTATACAACTTGTGGATTATACTGAAGATTGTGCTGAAAATTGATTTAACGTTAAAATTGAATGAAAATAAAAATTCAATTCAAAAATCACTATCTTTGTTTAGTCCACCACTTTCCTTCCAAAGAGAACGTTGCGACATATTTGAAAGCTAACAAAGGTTTAGTGTCCTTCGATGATAAACAATATATCTGAGTATCTGAACTTTCATATCCTTGCCAGGTCAGGGAAAGTTTATATTATAATCATCAGTCTTGTGAGAGAAATCGGTAAGAAAGTTTACTATTGATATGATGGAAGAATAACCTTTTACTCACTGGATGCAGAGGTGATTGCCCGTTCGTAGAACCCACTCCGATCTCCGAAGCACGAGAACTTGTAAATCTATTCAAAAACGAATAAAATTTTTAATTCATATTAATAAAAACTGAAAAAAAGGAAAATCAGCAGTTTGAAGTTGCAATTTTGTAAATTGTAATGTTCTCTCCGTTCTTTTCTTCCATACTCAATTGCACGAGTCTTTTACATCATACTACACAGTTTGGTGACCGATGCGCTGAGCTCAAGAGAGATGCAGTTCATGTTCACTATTCACTGTCGACTGATTTTACTTACTATGCCAAACCGACTTTATCGCACAGTGTGCAGTGAACACTGGAAATACTAATTATTATTAAAAGTTATGATGAAACTCTTCTGATGTTGAAATGACCTTCTCTGAAATGACAATAATTTAGTAGGTATGTAGTGTAGGTAGGAGGACTATACACAGGACACAGGGCAGCTCGTCATATTATTCTCGTAGAATTAATATTTTCAAGTGGTTCAATCGGCAGTCCACAGTACCTAAAAACTTTGAAACCCCAAATTCAGTCTAAAAGGGCAAGAAGATTAGTCTAATTTGTTTGCTCTATTACCTATATATTTTATGTATTACCGATAATATAATGAGTATTAATAATAATTGGTATCATTTTATTTTGAGTACCCACTCTAACTTCCAAAAATGTTAAATCCTTAGTTAAATGACTTTGACATTGACATAAACAGGATTTCAAGTTTAATGTACTGCTTTCCAAGGTGCAGTTTAGTTTTCCTTTTGAAATTGCAAACATAAATTCATATTTGGATCTTCACAAGTCTTTTTAGCATCTGGGATTCCATTCGTGACAATGATGATGCTTCAAGAGTTGCGCTTACTGCCTCAATTTTTATTTTTTGGTAATTGCCCATACAAAATTGGTATTGGTACAACTGACCGATAAGTTCTGATATAATCAATTCTTCGATGCATACGTTTTGATTTGGGGCCTCCACTTTACTGAGCATTCTGCATAATATATTATTATAATTATAAATATAATTTTAACTCACAAAATAGGTCAAAATTCTATGCAAGTTTACAATAATAATCCCCCCCGCAGCCTTTGTTGCTTTCAGTTTCAATAACCTCCATGTCCATGGGCTAATAAATGCGTGTACATGTATCAGAAAAGCAGAACAGAAGTTATATGCAGGGAAGTCTGCCACCAAAATATAAAGTTATGAATTCCAAAGTCCAACAAACAAACGTAATAATAAAGTTACGTAAACGAAGGTATCTTGAATCTTGTTTGTTACGAATTTTTTTTACCTAATTATTATGCAGTGAAAGTGATTATTATAACAATGGAGAATAGAAGCAAACATTTGACATACTGGTCTAGTCTAAATATTATAAACATTATTTTAGCCAAATGATTCAACTTATTTTATTTACAATTTTTGTAGCATTCCTTTTCATTGTTTTTGAAGACGAAATAGCTAATCTTAGCGCAAAACTTTTCAGGTGAGTAAACTTCGTTTGTGTTAGATTTTCTAATTTGACATTTTATTTTTAAATTTCATGTCCTAAAACCTTATACTGCCTTTACTAAGATGCGACTACACGTTAACATGTACGTGTTGGTTATGAAAAATTGAATGTAGAAATGCCAAAGGCAAAATTAAAAATATTGTTCAAATTTTCAGGCAACAGGAACAAGAAAGACGGAATACGTCAACCAATACCATGAGCATCATTTGTACAATTTGTCAAGATTTCTTGTCTGAAAAACCCGAAGGTTTAGGTGCAGCCAGTGAGGTGGAAGCAATTGCAACAAGGTACTATAAGAATCTTAATTTTCGCAAAACTATTCATACAATTAGATTCAAAGTCTATACATTATTAATCCTATTTTTCTTAGATGCGGGCACTTATATCACTCGTTTTGTATCGAAAACTGGTTTAGCAGTCAAGGACGGTAAGCGAATTATTCATTTGATTTGGCTATGTAGTTAAATAGAAGAGTTTGTAACCGTGATTTAAACAAAAAATTGGTTGATTCAACTGTATCTTATGAATTGTAGACATGAATGTCCTATATGTAAGTCATCAATCGAGCGAGCAACGTTCCTGTCAATTTACCCGAGTGGGGATGAGCAAAGTGGAGAAATGGTAGCAAGAATGAAAAAAGCCGGAATTGATTCCGAGGAAAATGCTATGATCAAAGGCGAATTGAACCAAATTTCACTGATTTTAGAAGAAACAGGACAAAACTATCAGGATGAGAGGACTGCTCATGACCAACTGAAGTGATTAACGTATATTATGATATTATACTTGGGGGTGGGGGTTCAGAATCTTCTCTTCTCCCCAAATAACGCTGTGAAGAAAACCTTTTTTCCAGTTTTATCCGGGAAAAGTTCCTGAATTTGTCCTAAGGTCGAGGGAAGACAAATACCTTCCCTGATGTCCCAAAGATTCCGAACCCCCGCCCCTGATGATTATTACCTCTACATAAATTAATAGTACTATTCGATTATTAATGTTATATATAGTATCACATGTTATAATTTAGACTTTTAGTCTAATTAGACTTTTAGTGAACTGTAAACTTAAGTAGATCTACTACATTACATACTTAAGTTCGTTAATTAGTTAATTACATGTGTTTTCCTACTCCACCATATATTATGCATTATAAGTAGATCTGCTAATCTGTAATGGATGAAAATGGAAAAATATCGTTTGATATGTACAGTTAAGCCATCCGGAAGAGACACTAGGCTCTAACATTTTTTTAAATGAAAAAGCGCGACTGGCCTTTATTGACAAAAATTTGTCAGATGAAAATTTTGTAGATGTTTTAGAGTCTAGTTGTCGGTATTCATTCTAGACAATTTATCTGTAGATATCAATCGATTTTCATCTATTACAGATTGACGATTGAGTTATCGTGGATATTCTGTAAACTGAAAGATTGTATTTATAAAAACCAATTTACTCTTATTAGGTTTGAATTTGCTCAAAAATTATCTGAAATTGATGAAGTTCGAAGACAATGCAATGAATTACAAAGGCAATGTGATGAAAACAGTAAAATGAAAGACTTGAGTGAAAGAAATTGGATGGAGGTAATTGACAAAGCGTCTAGTGAGAGAGATGAAGCTATGGAAAGGGTGGAGCAGCTAGAAACTGAACTTATTCTACAGAAGTCTGATATGGAAAAAAGACATAAAGAAAAAGTGGCCGAATTGTACCTTAAAAACTCCAAACTTCAATACAGTAACGACGATTACATCAGCCAAATAGAGTATGGCATATTTTTTACATTTCTCGTTTAATAGATTTAACGCTCAAAATTGGCTGACAATGCTATAGCTTTCTTGCTATTGTAGATAATGTATATTCAGAAACTATAGCCCTATATTCCCTATTTCTATTTATTTATTATTCTTTTCTTTGACTTTGATTGGCCAAGACCACATAATTTCGTATGGATTTAATGTTGGCTCGTACTATTTCGGTGAGGGGGTCTAGGGGGAACTATTTTCAGCTTTCCCATTGCATTTTGATGCCTTTGAATCATTTGTATTATCCGTTTTCTGGTTTTCCTTGCGTCTCCCGATAAGTTTTTTTTAGGTTTTGACCTATTTTTTTGATTTTTGATGTTCACAATTTTAAATATATCCATGGAGATTTTATTATTTGTGAAAAGAAACACTTCGGCCGGAACAAAATAAATTCAGCATGCTAATTGAGTGACATTATTTTCCAATATAGGCATATTGAAAGATGAATTCAAACGGAAAGAAATGGAGTCTGTAGGTCATTCCGAAAAACCTTTCCAATCCAAAGAAGCAGAGTCTCAGACTGATGATAAGGTATTTTTCTAAAGTTTCTCCAGAAATGATTTCGTCATTGTTACATGCCATTTTTTAAGGAATTTTTCGTTTTTTTCGTGAGCAAATATATATCTTGTGTATTCACGCATTTATGAAAATGTCAATGAGTATTTTTGTTTACTTTAGGATCTGCTAACTTTGAGATCACGATGGCTCATGCATAAAACATGCATGAAACACTTGGAAAACGAGTTAGTACTGCTGGAAACCGAATGTTGTGATATCCAAAATAGACAACAGTCTTCGTTTGAATCTTCCGATGAATTAAAACCCACGGAAATATGCGCCAACTCGTCCTTAACTCTCAAGGAAGAAATTGAAAATCGAGCAAAATATCTTCAGGAATATAAGGAAGTCGAAGTTAAAGTTAAAGATGACCTAGTTGGCGATGAAACTGAAATAAAAAAATTATCTCCGACGGAAAATCAGGCCGCCTCATCTTCAATTCCGACATTTTTTTCGATCGACAGCATTGATCCTGTAGGAATTGACGTATGAATCGCATTATTATAGAGAATCGTATTATCCTTTATCATAGGAGTTATAATGAGCGCCATAAATTCACTTCACATTATGTTATGCAATAAAACAAAAAAAGTTAAAAACTGAGAAATATATAATGACATGTAAAAGTATCTAGATTTGCCATAATTCTTTTGCCGAAATATGCCGAAATTTCTGCATTTCAACAACGTTATACTGACTGAGTTAGTTGTCAATTCTTCTATTGATCTAGGTATTTGTCTTTTCTGCCGAATATTAAGTAACGATGCAATCTCCTTAGTCAAAAGTTTATGCACTATGTATATTTACAAGGTATAGTAGTTTATAATAAACACTATACAAGGTGTATTTCTATTTTAAATTTGCAATAGCATCGCATTTATAGGGTCAGGCTTAAAAATTCGCAACGCAAAATCCTGAACCTATATAATACATTTAATGCAATTTTTGTAAAAGCTTATGAAATAAATTGTTTTTGGATAAAATAAAACGTTACAATTTAAAATTCCTCATGTAAAATCATTCAAAAACAACAATCCCGTGCAGTTTTCAATTTTATAAAGGGACGAGAATGCGGTACCCAAGAATTCGATCAGGAAGATCTGGCAGATTGTGACCAAGAATTTGATTCTGACTCAGAGTGTAAGAGACCGCCAGAGCGGGAACGGAATTGGGGAAGAGTCCGCCGCAATAGAAAATGGAATAGGGATAGAGGTAATCGAGACCGATCTGGATTTAGTCGGGATGAACCACGCAGTGGAAGACACAGAGGAACAATTGGTGGAAGAGACCGTCGGAACGGCGGTGATCAAGACCACATAGAATTTAGTCGAAATGGAAAACGTGGTGGAAGAGACAGAGGAAATCCTGGGGGAAGAGACCGTCGGGACGGCGGAGATCGAGAGCGTTCGAGATTTAGTCGGCATGGAAGTGGAAGGTACCGGGGAACAACTGGGGGAAGAGACCGTCGGGATGGCGGAGATCGAGAGCGCTCAGGAAGTGAGTGGGTTGGGAATAGAGGAGGAAATCGTAGAAGGCAAGGTGGAGATCGTAGTCGAGAGCAAGGAGGAAATCTTCGAGAACGAAGAGGGGATCGTAGTCGAGAGCGAGGAGGAAATCTTCGAGAGGGAAGAGGTGATCGTAGTGGAAGGCTAAGAGGAAATCGTGGAGATGACCGAGGAAGAGATCGTGGAGACCGAGGAGGAGATCGTGGAAGAGACCGAGGAGGAGATCGTGGAGATGACCGAGGAGGAGATCGTGGAAGAGACCGAGGAGGAGATCGTGGAGACCGAGGAGGAGATCGTGGAGACCGAGGAGGAGATCGTGGAAGAAACCAAATAGGAGATCGTGGAAGATACCAAGGAGGAGATCGTGGAGAACGAGGAGGAGATCGTGGAAGAAACCAAATAGGAGATCGTGGAAGAGACCAAGGAGGAGATCGTGGAAGAGACCAAGGAGGAGATCGTGGAAGTGAGCAAAGAGGAGATCGTGGTATGCAGATAGAGACTCTAGCACTCCGTAAGTCTAATATTTCTGCCTAACAGCATGTTATTGTACTTCTGGTATTCCTGTGGTGTAAATTTATTTATAACTTTTCTTGGTGGGGTGGACGTGGTGGATACAGGTGAGTTAGATTATATTGTATAAACATTTTATGAGATTGAAATTACAAGAAATTGTGTAGTGGAAGTGTGCATGAGCGTTTGTGCAATAACTATATTATTTTGTACAGAATGAATGACAGATGTGATCGTGGAGGGGATCGGAGTGACGGTCGTGACTGTGACGGCGGTTTCGGTACCAAATTATTACAATAGCAGCGTCAGAAGGTGGATTCCAAACCCAAAGTGAGAGAAGGTGGCTGTATTTAATGTAGTTATAGCTTATTTATTATGAAACATATTATTTTTAATAAGTTCGAGTTCCAATTCCAATAAGTGATAAAATGAATTGAAAAAAACATTTTTTGACTAAAACTCTATAAAAAGTATTAAACTCGCATATTTTTATGTTTTAAAAGCTCAACAACACCTTGTGTGTAAAAGTGTTTGAGGATTTTTCTGTATTAAGTGTCTGAGTGTTTTCAGTTTTTCGCATTTGAATGTGAATGGGCGTTATTTCATTAAATTATGTGATTGAAATGTGCTATGAAAGCGAAACAGGTTCCGAGGAGAGTAATACGAGTAGCACATTTAGTTGTACAGAAAGTCTTAGCTACTAGCAATTTGGTTTTAACGAGCATTTCAATACAGCTCAGCAAGCTGAACTTGTAAGTACGCGTTTTCAATGTAGCGTTACAGTTTCCATTTGAAGTGAAACATATTTAGCAGCTAATTTTGCTTGAATGCGTGTGGATAGTACGCAGTTGTACTTCAGAACAACGGTATGACTGTGAGGTTACGTCTACCCACACGTATTTACAATTTCCACTCTTTATATAACTAAACTATATAAGATTAGTACACAGTGGTTGGGAATTTGAATGTTAAATAAATAAAATAAAGGTGCAGTTAGGGAATTTGGCATAATGGGATATCGTTCATATAGTGAGTTATCAGTTTGACATGCTACGTTGATAACTGTTTACATAAATGTTATTTTTCATGATGACATATTGAAATTGAGACGGATAGAAAAGTTTTGCTAAAATTTTGAAAGGTATATGGTAGATGGAAATAAAAATATGTAATTGTAGAGTATTGACTGGGTTGTTGTAGGCTGGGAATATTGAGGGAGTTTGGCGAGAAGAAGGCAAAGTCCATAAAGGGGCACTGAAGCGGTGAAATTAATCCATGAATGTCTAGTCATAAAGTAAAGCCCATAAGGAAGCCTCTAGCATTCCTCTTGAGTATTCTTTTGGTCTGTGTGTGAGTGAGAGTGTGTCTGGCTACCTTGCCTTTGCCTTTCTGTAGTTTGTGAAGGAGCGTATCGTTTAGTGTCTAAGCTATGTTCGAAAGGCAGAGAGCCGACGGATATAATATTTGTGCTAGTCTTACGTTTGAAACTCTCTGGGTTGAGTTCTCAGAGCAGTGCTCGTCGGGTTCTGAGTTCTGGGTGTACTGCAAGTAAGCGATAATAACTATAGTAAATAGCATCCCTTCAGCCTATCGTAGCCAGCAGAGAATAATAAAGTGCATAAGCATTTCAATGCATTGATGTTGCATAGTGGTAGTAGGGACTCTCTCTCTCTGACTCTCTGTTGGCCAGGCTGGTCGGGTCTGAGTTCTCTGAGAGTCTCTCTCTGCTGGTGAGAGTGTATGTAATACCTACTAATGTATTCCTGCAGTGTCAGATGTACAGCTAAATAACGAAAGGAACGTAAAACGCAACGTAAGTAAGCTAGGAAGCTCATAGCTAGATTCACCATGGCCAGAAGAGGAGACGGACCTGAGGACAAAAATTTCTCTCCAGTGTTCTTTGCATTTCAGCTGAAAGAGTTCGAAAAAGCTGAGGGAGGGTGTTGGGAATGAATTTTTTCGGAAGAATTTTGGAAAATAAAAGTAAATCGAGGGTCGGAGAGAGAAATACAGCAAGAAGCGTTCTCAGTTCACTCAAGTGTCAAGGATTTTCCATTTTCTCATCCATTCACCTTCCCATTGTATTGTGTTTTGTATAATGCATTGTGCATTGTGTTCTCTTATACACTCACCCACA
>JABASH010005065.1:0-12753 GCA_019776445.1 Tomocerus maximus | reverse complement strand
CAAACAAAATTATATTATTACATTACAGTGTAAATAGCTTATCCTTTACAAACAACTAAATTCAAAATATTTTATGAAACACGAAAACAACGTTAAATGCTAATAACTTTCTGTAATCATACAACATGTCGAAATTTATTTTAGTAACGTTTTATGCGGAATAACTCCACTTTGCAAATAAACATAATTTACATATCCAAGAGAATATGGCTAGCTTCTGTATATCTCTGAAGTTGAAGTTGCGGATCCTGCATAAAAATTAAAACGGCATAGAAAACAGAACAATATACAAAACCTTTGGTTTAATACATTTCAACATCTTATTCTTTATATTTCTTATGAGCATTAATTTTATTAAACATCTCGTGGGTGGATATATCTTTTCAATGTGTAATCCTTTACGATTTATCCACGACAATTATGCCGTAAAATGGAAATAATACGTAGTTGGTCGGTCATACAAATTAATTAAACATCACAAATACTTAAAGTAAATGATGAGTGCTAATAATTTTACTCAATAAACTGCGAAGCTTTGGGGTAGGTAGCGAAACTACGTATATTTCTTCATTATTACTGCACTGTGTGTCCCCTAACATCCATAATTACCACAAAAATTGCCATTGTTTTGACAATTGATCATGATCATACTAAAGTTTTGGTGCTCAATTAAACTAAATTTTTATATTTAATCCTGTTCACATCAAAAATTCGTTTCAATGTTGTTTCATAATTCAATTTCAATAGAATTATACTTATAAATATTTGCTCTTATCTTACAACGTTGCACATTGGACAACCTTAGAATGGCTGATATTCCTAATCTATAGACTTATCTCACTAAAATGTAATACTAATAATAATATTATTAGCCTCACTTAACTACTGGAGATTGAATACGACTTGAGTTTTACAGAAATGATATTCATAAACAATTATATAATTCATATGTTTTATATAATTTCACTAATGGGTCGATCAGGGTGTAATCTTTTTACTAGAATCAATTTATATATTACTAATTAACGTGCGTTGCTTATACCTACCGACGCAATGTGTACAAAGTACGACATATTTTTACCAATTTCCTGAATCATTGTAATGTGTTCAATATGGTGAATTGCATTTGTAAAAATTGGTCAATTATTCGGTCAGAAATTCAAATGCATGGGATTAGATGTAATTTGCTTTAGGAATGAAATCTCTTTTCATATAGACAGAAGTACTACATTTATAAAATTACAAATGCTTGAGATTTCAAATAATAGGGATGTAATAACACAGTAGACTAATTTTTGTATTCTACGACTATTTAAATGGATAATCCTAAATTGAAAAAACAGACCAGAACATGGTGGGATCCAATCGGCATTGACGTACTTTTAACTAAACGGATAATTTACGCCTATTTGAATTAGTAATAATAACAATAAATATGTTTATTTCACTGTGGCATATTATAGTTACTAATATTTTGCTTGGACACCAAGATTTGGACTGGCCTGTTCAAATCTTGAAAGTTACCATTTTTAAAACTGAAAAATATTTATTAAAATAAACGTAGGTGTACCTAACTATTTATGATTACTGGTAACCAAACTTAAAATTAATTAATTGCAAATTGTATTCCGTACTCTTCTTTACATCAATAACACTTTCTAATTTCCTACACACAATCTCTTACTTTGAGCAACTGCACCTGGTTAATGGAAATTATATTTATCATAACACTTACCTAGGTTATCTAATAATGAAATTAACCACAATTATTTCACTAAAGGTCGATTTTTCCGTTCCTCTTCGCATGACTGTTCCTTGTAGCGACGAACCTCCGCCATGTACTGTGACCAAGCATCAGATCTTCCCTATAATCACAAGAATTTTGCAAATGAAATCCATTTCAATGAACATGCATCAAGTTGGAGTCATAACATATCATCATGTATTTAAAATAAATGTAGTATATTATAAAACATATCAAAGCCATGGTATATACAGATATATATATGTAAAGGCCAGGACGACATAAGGCCATTTTCAAAGGAGCTATACGAGAAGCAATTTTAGTCTTTCATAATAGTTTCATATGGAACTTAAACCTTTGTATTATCATTAATTATATCTACGTTATTTTGGCAATTAGTTCATCACAGGATTGTATTTACTGCAATTTTAGGGTTAGACAGTAACAGCTGAATTCTTGTTGAAGTCTGTTATTCTATCATTACTTATTACGGTACTTACCAGGTATGTGTTAAAATTTCATTACAGTATTATGTAAATAATACTCATTAAAGTCATTTTTACCCCGAGACGAAATTAAATACGTCAAAATTATAAAATACGAGAAATTAATTAGGTGATTTATTAATTTAGAGACTACAGAGTCGTAAAGGTAATCGTAACTCATATCTAATGCTAATTAGACCCAAAACCATTAACTTATCAGTTTTCAAAAAAAATACTTAAGTAGCGTATTAACTTTCAGAGTACAAAATGTTACAACCGCCAGATGTAATGGGACACCTTTGTGCATTTATTTTTTTAACTTATTTTAGGCAGATACTAACAAGAGACACGTTTTCATTGCTGCGATTAAATATTTCCTTCTGTGGGCACTATCAGTTTCTTTACCAATAAACATTAGTTGGGATAAAATTAGTATTGATTGGTTGGATTAAATTATTCAGCTGTCAGTCCTAAATTTTACCGTGTTACAGATATACTTCTCTAGTTATTATGCAAGGAATTGCAATAATATCATATCTGCATGTCAGAGAAAAATAATGGTGTCTACTTAAAAATAATCAAAGAGATTGGATAAGTGCCTATTGATCCTATTGTATTTGTGTTAGATGTGTCTGAATTCCCGACCAGACAGGCTACGGGGTTTCCATAGAAAAAGGTAGGCTAGGTAGGATGAAGAGAGTATTTCATCCGGCATGCAAAATATTATACAGATTGCAAGTGGCTATGTTGCCATTTTCTTTGCGCAAAGACGAATCGGTAAGAGGCATCCGATCGAATTTTGAGAAAATGTAGCAACGAAATATTGAGTGTAATCGGAATAATCCGACGCACAGAACGGACTGCAATTAGGTACCTAACTCCTATCATCTCCATCACATTAGTCATACTTAACAGAGGCTCTTTTTGTACCCTATCAGAGAACATGTAAAACTTATGTAATCGCATAACAAAAGTGACGACTTGACTTCTCGAGTCCCAATCTCATTCCATTGTCTGGGATTTCGAGGCAACGCCAGTGACGTAGGCAGACGACTGCTCAACTGAATGGACTATTATAGACTACAGAATCTTATTTTTCATGAAAAGAGAGACTACTATTGGTCACGTACTTAGTTATGTAATTTTGCTAATCAATTCGATGTCAACGGCCATCATAACCCCTTACTCTTCCATGCTTCTAACCTTTATTATATCATATGTACTCCAAAGTTTCAACTGACATCTAAAAATGAGAAAATGATTTGAAGGCAACAGAAACAAATGAGAGAACAATAAACTAAACAATTTTATGACTGATACAACTAAATAAATGAATTGTTGAATCATGACTATCTTACGAATGAGAATCCAATTGTAAATATAATAACTAAATAAAATAAATATTTCTCTACAAATAAATAAAATAAATGTTTGAGGAGATGAAATGAGAATGTAAATGTGCGGAAGGGACTTACTTGGCCTTCATTCTCTGTGCGCTGTTTTTTGACAACCCCAGTAGGTAGGACACGTCCTCCACGTCTCTTACCGACCTACAAAGAGCTTTCAAGTTACAACATTGTGGGTCCAATGGTACTTGTACATAGCATTAATGAGTGTTGAATTTAGACGACTCAAGGAGTTTGTCTTAAACCCGTTTGTGAAAAAGAAGACAGTTATGTTATACCATAATGGGAACTGGCTTCTTGATTTCCTTCTCTTCTTCCACCTCTTGTTCCCTCTTAACCTGTGCAGGTGCTGGAGCGACTTCTTGGACTGTTACTAACTGTTCCGCCGATTCGATATACCCCCTTAGATCTGTATCTGTGGATTCGGAGTGCTGCGGTCGAGAGAAATGAACGGGCGGTGGTGGCGGAGGATAATGCGAATAGGCAGGACCCGACGGATAAGTGTACTGATTCGGTGGCGGGTACGAATACTGATTCTGATAAGTCGCCGACTGGTTTTGCGAGTAATCATTGCCAGTCGGGTAGTAGTACTGACTTGCTGGAGCAGGCTGGGGGTGATGATTCATCGACGACGAATTTACTTGACTGTTGATGTAAGCCATTTGTTGTAAATGAGCTTGAACTACAGATTGGTTGCCACGCACATCGTTCTGTTGCTGGACATGGTACATTCCTAAGAGATTCGGAGAAATGTCCGGTTGGTGCTGAGGCTGAGACAGATGAGGCTGATATGACCCGTTTGGAGGGTAGTAAGACCCTTGATCATCTCGGCGAGGATAACTCATTTTTGTACTTGAATCTAGTAGCAATTCCAAAATTGTAATAAATCGAACCCAAAGAAATTGTTTAACTGGACGCTTGCTTCACGCAGAAATTACAGAGAACTTCTGAGACACAAATATTTGAACTAATTAGAGCTCCTGTTGGATACAACATTGATCTTGGAGACAGAGAACAAGCCACAAATACAATTCAGCAAACTTGCAAAATTCACCAACTCCTAAACAACACAAAAGTATGTTGATTAATTAATTAATTGACTTCAAACGTTCTTAGATATTAAAGATCTCTCTAAGTCCAGGAAATGTAGACAATCACATCAGATAATATTTACATAATAAAATAATACAATCAACTTAACCTTACAGAATTATTCCTTGTCGTTAAAAATTAAAAGGTCAACAAAACTTAACGAACAATTAAACTTGGCTTCATTATCTTGGAAAACGAACTTATGCGAAGAATATGCTATTGTGTTATTGAACTTACTCAACTTAACAATGCAGGACAATCAAGTATGTTATATGAATGTATAAATGTATCAATAATAGACAAACTTATGAACTACGATGAAAACAGACACAGCGTGTACCAACAGGGACTGCGTGTAGAACTGAAGTAAGGCATGTAAGCTAGAAATAGATTGAAATTTATAGAAAACCAGAAGTAAGGACGCACCTCAACTCAGAGGCGTACTGGGCTCCTCCATGTAATCCTACGCAACGGAGGGGGCAGGGGAGTAGGCTCAGTCAAAGCCTACCGCCCAACGTTTAATACTCTGCATAATGTCTAAAACCAACTCAGGATTTTGCTTGATGTCGTTCGCTAACTGGAATGGGAAGGAAACCTAACCACAGGGCTTATTCCCATTTCCCCCAGGGAAAATAATAGTACTCATTTTCTATATAATCACGCTAACAATTCTATGTGACCGACGAACGGACTTCTTTACCCTAGAATATTTTACCTGATTATATAGAAGATTGCTTCCTACTAGCCCTTTTTATTACAGGACCTGGGTCCTGTCACCGGCTAGTAAGAAAGAAATGAAGATTGTGTTTATCTAACTTAATGAAAGTACTTCCCATGCTATTTCGAAAAATATTGTAATAATTAGTTGTTATACTCTATATAATAAAAATATTTTGTTGTACGCAAGAATACGTGTTCTATGCCATGGAGAAACTCCCAAAATGCGCAAGCGCGTATTAAATATATAAAACAATAAACTCCACTCTGGGTTAACATATTTCGAAATTAAACTAAATATTGGCGCCTAAGCCTTTTCGAAATTAAACTAAATATTGGTGCCTAAACCTTTCGAAATGAAACCAAATATTGGTGCCTAAACCTTTCGAAATTAAACTAAATATTGGTGCCTAAACCTTTCGAAATTCTAAACAGTACTGGGGCCTTGGGGGCTCTAGTTTTAAACATACTGATTGCCTGGCGGATAATATGTATTTTTTGGCTTCTAAATTAAATTGAATTAAGATTATTGGGATAGGAGTTAACAGCAGTTATTGAGCCATAAAAACATGCTTAATTTGACATTGTTTTAAAATTGGGCTTTACACATAATTGGACATTTAAAACATTTTAATATTTCCCCATCGACCGTACAGCAAAACTGGATGGATATGGGAAGTGGGGACAATTCACTAGTATTCACCATACCATACAGTTTTGTGTAGGAAGACTTTGCTTACACTTTTCAATGACATGCGGGAAAATTTAAGTCAAATTTGAAGATTCACCAGGTTAGTTCAAGTCCAAGATCTCCCGTCATCATATTTATGGCTACTAAATTTTAAAAGGTGATTTGATTATATTTAAATGAAATTTTATTATTCAAATGGAACATTAATTGATAGTTTAGTATAATACTTACATTTCAAAGATCTGCATTTATTGTGACTCTCGTCAAGTAGGTTTACTTACCTCATTAAGTTTACTACATTAAGCTTCTGGCTGGAAGGGTTATGTTTCAGATGATGATTTATGTCGTAAATAATTGGTACAAGCAGTAGTTACATGGTTGGTACTTGTACACAATTTAATAAACAATCTGTTGGTGTGTATAGCTTTCAATATTCTAAATAATCATCAATCATGCAATTAAATCAGAAGCTATCATAGTAGAAATTAGAAATTGCATGCTTATTGTATAATATTTCTTTGTTTAAAGTTTTCACTTAAAGAGTGACACATTTGTGTTTCATTAAACAACAATCACAAAGAACTCTCTAATATGCTAAAACATGTTTAAGTAAACGTACCTGTTTGACGTCGATAGCTATGCTCGCCTATAATATCTTTTAATGGTAAATAGAAATCGACCTGTAAAATATTTTTGTTTCTGTCTATCTGGTTCACTGTAAATTCAGAGGACAAATGAAAGACGATGAAATATTTAGAACTTGAGTGCCATTATCTTTTTAAAGTACAATCAGTGTTCACAAATTGTTGTCCTTCTCTAAAATACTCGTACTTTGGCCAATTTTATTAAATTCCAACAATCGCTCCCAAAAAAAGACTGGCAATTTTACTACAATTTTTTACTACAAAGGACGCTGATAATTGGTAAACGTAAGGAAAAAATTGACTGAGGTACTTGCCAGTTTCGATATCCTTTCGTTTTAATTAATCATTGGCTTGCATCGTTTATTTAACTGGACACAAGCAGATATTTTATTATTATACATGTATAGATAACTTGATGGTTTAGATTTTAGATTTCGCTATTCCTTCTGGACTCAGCACTCATTTTTGCAAATATGCATTAGTGATTAGTAGCTACATTATAAATAATGAATGTTTGCTGACCCATAGACAGAGGATCCAAGATGTTTCCCAGATTACGTGCTCTCAATGATGACGACAGTAATAGTTTTTCCGATGAGGATGGGAATAAACGACCATCCAAAGAGGCTCAGGTAAGCCCAGTATTCTGCAAATTATCATTTATTTTTTAGCAAATTAATAGTAAGGCACAGTGTGTTACAATTTCCTAAATAAACACATTCCAAAATGTAGAAAAAACATGCAATAGAACGTTGTCGAAATTCAAATCACGCAAACAGTGTTCACTAATTCATTACTATAAAATACTTTTCCGAATTTTCACTTCCGCGCTTCGTTTGATCTCATGACATGACCCAACCGCTAGCGGAAATTCATTTTCCTTAGGATTTTTTGAACTCACCACACTAAAAATAAAAAAGCTGATATTTATTCATTATTTATTTCAATTTCCACTAATCTCAAATCTCCTTAATGTATATCGTAATGATAACTTGAAATTGAAGGCGAATGCAGCCGGAATAATAAATAAAACAATTTGTTTTCAATTTTGAGAAAGCTAAATTCTAATAACTGAATTGGGATGTAAAACGGTATTTCCTTTTGAAATCGGAATGGTTTGTTGCTTCCACATTCCACTTATTCTGGCTGCCGGCTGCACTTTCAGAGCGAAAAAAGCTCTGCTAGTGGAAATCTCAATTGCGATCAGAATATAGACACCCAGAAAAATTGTAGACGACACGACGCCAGCCTTTCCAAGACAGCTGGCTGCCTGTCTAGACGCTTAGAGCAAATATTATTTGTTATATAGAGGTCATTGGACAAAGTTGGTCTAATATGGGAATTACAATAATTAGCACAAAGTCTCCCTTTTTATTCTTAAAAATGGTAATTCCACATTATTAAAATATCTATTCGACAACAAGGACTAAATAAATTTCGATATAATTCTTTGAAGTTTATGACAGTAATAATAGCCTGTGAAATGCATTAATTATAGCATTAATATATTTTTTTAACAATCTTGACAAAGATGAATTACGGAGACACTTACTTATTATATTTTTGTGGCAATATAATAAAATCTACATTGAAAATTTGTCACTATTTTCCTACAGGAGGAGCAAACCATTGCTCTTTACAACAAGACGTTGCTAATGATGGCTGGTTCGGAGATAGAGGAGGCTATCAAGGCGATGGAAGATTTATTAACATGCCCTTACCTGAATGTATGGAAAAAAATTCAATTGAATGGTTTCTTTCAACGAATTACATTTTTAATGATTTTTATTTGCTGGTGTAGGAAGAAGAAAAGACTTCTTCTCCAATTCAAAATCAAATACGCCTGGGATGTCTGAAGAATTTGAGCACAATGTATTGCCAAGAACCTCACAAAAATTTAGAAGGTGCCCAGCAAGTTCTTATGAAGGCGACTCAGATGGATCCTAAAAATGTCAACCTGTGGAACAAACTGGGCCAAGTTGCACTGTCGTCAGGAGAATATCATCTGTCTCACGTAGCATTTATAGAAGCACTGCGATGTAGCCCTAATCATTGGGGTTGCATTGAAAATCTAGTTACTTTGAGCTATGTAATTAACGATCCAAAGGGATGTCTCCGGTTTTGTGCGTTGGGGTTGGAAAAAGACTCCGGTTTCTTAAAAGGCTTAGTATTTCGTGATCACATTTTTAAAATATACCCTTCTTTACGAGAATTTAGCAAAGGCACTGTCCCAAATTATGATTGTTTAATGGTAGACACAAAATATGACGACAAATGGATAGATAAATTTTTAACAGAAGCTAGAGATTTAACTCAGTTACAATGTGAAAAGTATCAAGTCCTAAAATCTGTGGAGGATCAGAAGCATTCTTCTGTCATCATCTGTCCGTTTCCTTTCAAATCGTTCAATTTGGTGGAATTGTGCAAAATAGTTCTGGACGTTCACGCTGAGTGCAAACAACAAGGGGTATTTACACCGACTTCATTTCCTACATTGGTTATGCATTTTGTATTATTATTATATTTCAAATTTTGTATTTTAGACATTCTGTCGACCTATTAATTTGACTGGTAGCACCGCTGAGGAAAAGCTTCAAAAAACATTTATCTCCGAACCTAAAGAAGACACTAATGAAACCGCGGAGGATAATAATGGTGCAGTTAGACGAAGTATTAGCTTGAGTGAAGAAAAGGAAAATGTCTCTGAAAGTACTTATGACGAAACAAACGAAACTTCTGCTAATGGTTAGTAAAATATGTTTTGCAATCCATGTAAATTAATTTTTTACATCTCTGACCTTGAATTATATCGAGACATTTTTAAATAGCAGCACTTAAGTATTTTGTTACAAGAATATACCCCGCCGGTACAATTTGGAACAGATTTTCCAATCCAAACTTTATGAGTTTACATTTTTAATCAAAATATGTATTTTATAATAATATCAGTTTTTTAGTGTGACACATTATTTAAATTATCGTGTTAGGTGAAGCAGAAGAATATCTCAATGGATCTCAATCGGCGTTGGACCAAAGTGACAATGATGGAAGTCCGAAAAAGAAATCTCGAAAAGATGTTAAGTGGTGGCAGCTAGAGGGGAAGCGACGATCCCAACGAGTCCGTGGTCATTTACTGCCAACTGTTCCTAACAAACCAAAGAGCGAAAATGGATTTTCTGAATTGCTAAGAAACATAATTCCTCCTTCTCTCCTGTAAGATTTGTACATGAAATTAAGACTAATGTAGAGTGAGGTTTAAAATGAACTTTAATGCTACTGAACTGTACTATCAATTTTTGAAATCCTACATTATTGTGTTTTCTAACAGTACGGAAGAAGATAATTTAAAGGAGCGAGAGGATTCAAAGACTTCAGATGGGAAAACAAGTAGTAATGACAGTCAGAATTATTTTGGTTGTGAAGCGGAAATATTAGACGTCAAGAAAATTCTTGAAGATTTAGGTACAACAGATATCATAACGGTTGTATTATATTTAACGGATTATCTTGCCTCCAATTGCAAAAGAAAGTGGCCGCAAGAATTGGCTTCTGACTACTTGAGACTATACACAGTGTATATGTAAGATGATTTTGTTATTTTACATTTTTAATGGCAAATATTCTCAGGTATTTGTCCCAAGGAGTGAAAACTGAAAGGTTTTAATGTTTGGCCTAGGTCACATACCCAACGTCCAGATGTCAATTCTGTTACGGAAGACAATTTAGATCAGTTGCAGTCGTACTGCTTCATAGTTCTTGGGATGCTGGAATTATGTAGCGAGGAGCTGACTATGAATGGTCTGGAATTACTGAATGCAGAAGCAAGTTTGTCAGCGGAACTAAATTATTTGTACGAGATTCTGTCTAACAAAGTATTATCTGACAAGGAGATTATGTTAAGACTGAAATGGCTTCAATTAAAGCATTCTCTGGCTTTATGCCAAGGAGGGTATAGGTCAAGTTGTAAATACGAGGACGTCATGGTGTATTTGAACCTTTTGAAAGAAAGTTTAAGTGAAGACCCCGATCTCAAAATATGTATTCATACGAAAACAGACAGTATCATAAGTTTACACGAAGTTGAGAAGAAGTTACACGCAGTCAATCGAATGCGCAGCTTAAATAAAATCAACGAACTGTACGAAGCTGGGAAATACACTGAAGTTATCGAAATTTTAAAATTTTGCTTCGAACAGGATGACGTGTCTTCCGTGTGTGATGCCAAGAACCGACTTTTCTTGGCTGAATCCTATTTTCAAGTGGGAGATTTGGAATGTGTCACGCATTGTGTCAAGGCAATTCAATCTTGTATCAGAAGTAGGAATGAAATGAAGCTGGACGATTGTGTATCTCTTTTGGAAAGAATTTGTGTCAAATTGAATAGTTCTTTGAAATTTCGTGAGCAGAGACTGATAGCCAATACAATTATTCACATCCTGCTATTTAATGAAAAGAGAGCAAACTGTAACGACATTCTGATAGACACTCCGTGGTGCATTCTTCACAGAATTTTGTATCGGATGGAAATTGAAGAGCCCGTGTTATATTTAGAGGAAGAGTCCGTTCCAAACTCAGTACTTGTTTTGCAGATGGCCCACGAAATTCTGAGCAGATCTGGTAAATGTACCCTTAACAATGGGAAATTATTAGTTTATACAGTCAATGCAATTCTTCTGGCCAAAAGATCCTCGGACCATTACTGGATGTTTGAAGAGACGAAACATGTGATAGAACAAGCTATATTCTGTCTGTATGGACATCCCAGCAAGAAGTCCAAATTGAGATATCTTAGTGAACACAACATAACTGGAATTAATTTAGACGTTGATATGTGTCTATCTCTCTACGAATATTACAAACCTTTACAGCTCCCCGAATTTGATTCTTACGATTCCATTAGTAGTGAAGTTGAAATATTATTTAAACGAATATTGGCCGTTCTACCCGAAGAATTGAAACCTACTAAGCAACTGGAGTCAGTAAAACAATTTTTAGATGAATCTGTGGATTTGTTGCCAGAAATCACAACCAGTTTTCCTAATGAATATAGAGATATCTACTACCTTCTCGCAGATCGTAATTTCAAAGGGAAGGAATGGACCCAGGCAGTTGCTAATTATGCACTGGATGTGACTATTAACCCTTCTCGCTTTGACAGTTGGGCTTCTTTAGCTCTGGCCAAGGGTGAGATGATAAATACTCGCCTGAATTCCTGTGACGATGTCACTTTAGATGATCTCGTTTTCAACTCCTCAAACGTGCTCAAATGTTTTCTCAAGTCATTGGATTTAGAGCCCACTAATATGAAGATCAGAATTGAATTCGGCTCTTTTGCCTACGCAATGCACTCTTTCTGCTCCAGATTTTTGAAATACCAAGGGAAAACGCTTACATTTGACCGATTTCTTTGGATTGAAGACAGAAAGACAACATTCTTAACCTACACTCTTCGCTGTTTTGATCCGGAACTTAAGGAATTCAGTACTGCTCCTAAACCCATGCGTGCATATGGAAACCCGGATGACCAACATGATGAAATTTGGATGCAGCATTATATGATGGGAAAAGTTATGGAAAAGGGCAATCCTGTCGAGCCAACGTCTTTTCTCAAACACTACATACTCGCTGCTGAATTATTGCATAAACAAGGGGCCCCGTATCCTGCCAAAATTAACTTTTACAATCCTCCAGAATTAGCAATTGAAGCATTAGAAATATATTACAGGTAATAATATTCATTCTCTTTAGATATCAATCGTGCCCTAATTTAGTAAATGAATTTAATATTTCTATTTTGATACGTACATAATTAGTAGAAATTTAATTTTCCTTTTCGTCATCAAGCATTTCTATTGTCAGGCTATGTGCCGCATATTTTTCATTCAATATTATTTTATTCTAACAATTTCTTTAGTTTTGAAATATTTCGATTAATTAGTAATTAAACAATATTTGATGAAATCGGTGCTCTTTA
>JABASH010005064.1:0-12754 GCA_019776445.1 Tomocerus maximus | reverse complement strand
GACCTCCTAGTTGTAACTCACGCTGGTTGAGTAACAAAAGAAAAAAATCAAGTCACGCAGAAGAAGAAGAAGCGAATTGACGAGCAGTCCTGCAGTCGAGTCTGTAAAAAATAAAAATAAATTAATAATCAAATTTCAATTTTGAAATTATAAAGTTATTAAATTATAAGTTTGTAGCAAGTTTTCCATTTTTACAAAAAAGTGTAAAACTGTCTTCGTATTAAATGGGCCCACAATTATTTGCACAAAAAATTCGTAGTCATCTACGAATATTTTTGTAGCAGGACACGCAATGTCGCTACTCGCAACTTTTTTCTAGATAGAACTAAGTCTGGATTTTAAATGGCTAAGTGAAGTTAACAATGTAATGTCTCCGCCAGATCCTTGTTCCCGTTACAAAAATGTTCAATGGGATTAAAGCTATTTAGATAGGCACCTACAATCCATTGTCTACAAACCCGATACAATTTACTAATTATACAATGTCAGACTTTTGGTTGTGCCAATAAAACCGGGGGAGCTTTCATTACAACTATAAATAGACCCGGAGCTAAGAAAGTTTAATCGGGTATGCTACCAACATAAATGGCTCTGTGCCAATAATCTATACAATTGCTAAACAGAAAAGAATGCTTTTGTGATTGTCCATATCTGGCTTCCTCTGATCCACACTATATAGACTTTACCCAATCTACTATTTCAGGTGGCCCGGGAGATATTAATGTTGTTACAAATAGAATCGCTTATATCTTTAAACGTTTTATAATAAATTATATTTTTGCATTAGTTTTTTTTTATTTTGTTTGAATTTTTACTTTGAATTGAATTCAGGCTACTTTGAAAAAGGAAGTATTTTTAATCTTATGGCCACGAAAAAACTAGAAAACATAAGAGTCAAATAGAATTTGCTGCCAAAAAATAAAAAAACGAAAGAGAATCCCTCCAGAATTTATTGTAGATCAGATTGAACGATGGAATTCAAAATTCCTGGACCATTAGTAAAATTTTCCTCTTATTTTAAACGAATCAAAAAGTTTGCAAAATTTTATAAATAATTTTAAAACCACCCTGACAAAAAATTATTTTGCGGAAAGATTGTAATCCACTTAAAGTGCCACTAATAGAAGAAAATTAATTCTCCCCGGGAAAAATTTTAAAACCTATTCCCTACACTTTATTTGATGAAACTAGGAATTTTTTGTTCAATTTTCAGTTGTAGGTGCCCAAGTACACTTTAGAAAGAACGAATTGAATAAATGTGGAAACCAAAAGTAAAATGGAAAACTTCACAAATATTCGTTTGAAGTTGTAAGTTAAAACTTTTCCAACACAAAATGAAAGAAACAAACGTACGTGCTGGACGCCTTCTCAAAACTGCTCTAGTCGAGCAGCGGAAGTTGTTTGATGCTTTAAAGACTTCGCAGAAGAAAGAAACTAGACCAAGGAAAGGAGAAGTGAATAGCTCAGTGTTTCCTGTCGCGTCAATTTCATGACAAATACATTTTCTGTCGTGTCTGTCACAAACATGCTTATTGACACTAAACAATTTATTACGGTAAACTATAGACAGAAACAGAAGGATATTATTTTATATATATTCCAAGTAATTATCATAATGATCTAAACATAATTCATCAAACAACAATTTGACAATTAAAAAATTATCTTATGGATACTTTTACTTGTAGCGTTGAAAGAATAATCCTAACATAACATTGGTTTACTAAATAACATCGTGTTTTAAATACTATTGTTTCACTATAATTATGATATCGTCCTCCTACGATTTTTATTGCACATATTTTCATATAAGTAGTTCACAATTACAAGGAATAATTATTATTCTAATTTATTCAAAGTTAGTAAAAAGTACCAAAATTTTGTTTAAAAAATGTTCCTCCTAGATTGGATGGAACCCAAGCCCAGTGACCTCGAAACCCTGAGTAAATGAAAACCATCTTGTATAAGTGTAAATTGCTCAGATTTGAAAAAGTATTGTCTCATAGCAGTCATCTTATATCGGTAGGTACAACAGAAGTATACTGCCCTTAAAACAACACAGTGTGCATACCTAGATGTATATAGAACTAATTTTTGCACGGAGCTGAATTCCAAGTGGCTACGGGGGTTTCATTCTCAAACCCATCGCCTTCCTTAATCTGTCCATCTAGGGTTTAGGCGAAGAGTACATTAAAAAAGGATAATTTTATTGATTAAATTAAATTGTAATTAAATTTCGTTTTTTATTTTTTGTCCAAACAGATAATTGACTAGGATAAGGAATTTTAGTCAAATTTTGCAATTTTGGATGTTTGCGGATCATATGGGGCGGGCATTCAGGCGGAAAGTTCCGAGTGTTAGGAGAGCAAAAAATATTTTCTTTGACAGTATCTTAATTTGGATTTATTTTGCCTCCTACAATGCAACTGCATTGCAATAGGATTACACATTACACTAGGATAGGCCATATCAAGTTCCGCACTTCGCTAAAGTCATATGTGGTACAGATGCATACCGAATCAACGATTCTATTTTTAGCCATTGCTCTTTCTGCTCCGATTCTACAATGTGAGTAGGTACATAGAAAACTGCATAGCTTCTATTGTTAAACCATCTCGAATTAACTTGAAAATGTATGTCTACCACTCGAGACAATTATGCTATGTAGTATATATTTACCATTCTGTACTAAAATAAAGTTGAATTGATTCTACTCGGAAATGATTATACCCGTCGTGTTCTAAAAATCAACGTACACTAAATACCTTACCGGTTACCATTCACATTGTATTTATTTATATAACCACATCAATTGTTATTTAAAAATTATAGCCACATGTCACATCTACTATTGCAGCAATAAATATTTCTACTGTCAATATACGTAATGGAGTGCTAAAATTAAAAAGACATTTTTTTATTTGTTTCAGATTTATAATTACATTTTTGTCAATTTACATAAACTTTAATGTACCTACTAAACAGGATAAATTGACATTACAAATGCATCTTTACCGCTTTTGTCTTGAAAGAGAAATGTATGAATTTCTCTATTGAAATAAACGAAAACTAATATAAAGTTATCTACTTTTAGTACGTCACATGTAAATGTGGTACTGGCAATAACCGGGGTCAGAGCAGGGGGTAGGAACGTGTGTATCTACTTAAGAAGGTATCATGGTGCTAAGAAGGCGGCTGCTGCAAAACTGGATGTGCCTGCTTCTCCGACCAGAAAGATACCTGAGAGGCAAACCACCAGCAGTCAAGGCTACGCGTCCAATAAACGCTAAGCCTGCTGCCAAGAAACCCGCCCTTAAGCCTAACAAGACCACTACAAAACCCAAGCCACCTGCTAAACTTAAATTACCTAAAAAGTTGCCATATCGAATGTCTAAGAATCTCCATTGCTCACTGATGTAGAATTTAGAACCTCTGCATTAAACCGACGGCACTTATAAGGGCCACCAAAATTTCCAAAGAGCTTTATAGGGTTGCTGGCGGCTGAGTGGGCTGCGGTCGATGCCTACACAAAAATATATTTTGGTGCCAACATTTTCTGGGAATACCACTCGTCACAGCCTATAATCAAATTAATTTGTGATTGATACTGACAGACGAAAGGCTAAGAATTACTTCACTATTACTCTAATCAATAAATAATAACCTCAATTTTTTAGTCTTATAAATCCAACAAAGATATTAGAATAATAAATATAGTTTATGGTATAGTTGTAGCGGAATTTGGTATTAACTCGATCAATTTACATTGAGTTGAGTATAAAAAAATTATAAAGTTTCAACTGTAATATCATATTAAACTAAAAGACCACATTATGTAATTTGTACCTGTTAAAGCAACTTCCCAAATTCAAATTTTTCATTTTTTAATTAACTACGGATTAACTGTGAGATTAACTTTCATGAGATGACTACACATTCTGATTCCTACTTACTTATTATAGTATTTATTAAAAATATATATTTATGATATTTAAGTATATATAGGTAATACTTAGTAAGAAATACGCCAGTAATACTAAATGAGACCAAAGTGACCAAACACCAAACACACGATACTTATATTTAACAAACTTACAACAATAATAGCATAATTAAAATAAAGTTGCAAAACAGATCTAAACATCATTATAAAGCCTACGTTAACCTTTTAATAAGGTTTTCCTTTTCCAGTTGTTTGTTGAGTGTCTTTCATCTTTACAATAAATCTCTGTATTATGTATCTTAACAAAAATATTAAAAATGCTATCAAAATATGGTACTTAGTGTGGATGGACTAAGTACATTGTTTCTCGAGATCTGTTACACCGAACAAATAGTCAGTCATGCGAATGTCAACATGTCTATTACTGAACAAGTAATATTATCTGATTATTGGATTTTCAACTTCAGTATCTACATCAACATGTCTTCGAACTCATACAGTACTCTGGACTGTCTTTGCAATCGCATTATTCCGAATTGGAACTACTCTGTAATCTTTATTAAGATGAGTAAATATTTCAAAGAAGCAACTGGCTGAGTGCGCAAAACAGAAAAGGATAAATGGAACTGTGGAGTACACAATAACTGTCCACTGTACTACTCCATAATATTTAGAACTGATACCACGAATGGCAACCGACTTGCAATCGAAACTCCAAGTGAGCCAGACACACAAATTAAGTACTGAAAATAGCAAAATGGTATAGCGATACTTTTTTAAAGCCACTTCGTTGATAACGCGATAAATCTGGGAAATAAAGTACGCCTGAAAGGCAACTTGAATCCAATTGATAAAAGCCCAAGATACATTAACGATGGCATATCCAATTTGATTCCAAACATTACTAATGTCGAAATTGGTATTGTAAAAGTTATCAGGAGCTGAGAGAGTCACAATATCTGGAAAAGTTCTCAGAGTAAGCAAAATTCCCAAGGAAAACAATGGAAATATTAAAAGAAGAATGTCCAGTTTATAATGGGATGAGCATTTTTTGTCAAATTTCAAACCTTCACCGTACATCAACCAGAAATATAATGCAACTTGAAATCCTAGCAAAATAAACTCAAAAATGAATTGTTCAACCACGAAAATCTGCAGAGCTTTACTAATATATTCACCCTTCTGATTCATAAAATAATGGAAATATCCTATACTTATACCAGTCAAAAGTATACATATACCAACAGTAAAATAGTTGCATATTTTACCCAATAGAAAAGTCATACAATTAGGACTGTCGTCTTCATTTCCATTTGCGGGGGCCGGTGGGTGCTCGTTGTGGTCTCCTAAAAATATTTTTAAAAAAATGGTTAATCACAAGAAAATCTGCGGATGCTAAAAAACCATAGATTTTACACAAGTAATCCTATTGTATATTTATGCACATTAATATTACAAGGAATTATTAATTTTGATATTATGTAAATCTACAGCGATTGAGTACTGTACACGAGTCATCAGAAATTCCATTACTTTTTTTAAACTTCAATAAAGAAGAAAATTTACAGAATAGAAAATAAAAATTGCTTTGTAATTGGTTTTGCTTTGGTCAAACTGTCAGTCTTAGGTAATCGGTAAGAGGAAACAGATGACTTGTTTATTATAATATTCATAAAGTAGTCTGACCTGGAGAATCCAAATGTGACCAAGTGTAAAAAGCGACAAAAGCTGCAAGGGAGAAAAATTCGGTGGAGGCAGGAACCAATTCCAAAACAAACTTGACGAGCCAAGTATCGGCTCCTATAGCATTCTGTTCTCAACTTAAAGATCGGTTGCACATAGTCGACAGCATGGGTAATATTTCCTGGAATATCCAACCCATAATCGGGATCCTTAATCGATTCCTCCACTATTTCGATGTAAGACCAGACCACCTCTTCGACTACGTATTTAAATGCAGCTGTAAAACATGTCGCCCCAATTATGCTCCAAGAGTAGTAGCTAAACTCCGTTGATTTCTTCAGTGCTTTCTATATCAAAAATTAAAACTAATATATTCAATAAGAACTACAGATATATCCCAATTATAAGTATGATCATTCTTCTAATGTTTATTAAAATATAAATTTTGCAGTATAACAAAACAGATCTGCAACTGCATGAAAAATTTTACTCATGAACCTTAGAATTACTACTAGTGCAAAATTGTCATACCTTATAGAGAATCGCAATAAGAATCAAAGTTGCAAACACTAACTCCACAAACCGATACAGAAGCGCACCGGATTCAAAACATTTCTCCAAGTTTATCCAGAAATAAATTTCGCTAATGATTTTCCATAATTGAAAAAGTACGTACAACACATAAAAACCTGAAAAGAAAAATCGGTTGTAAATCTTCTATTGTTCCATTCCATACTATGATATATTATTCTGATTATATACCGTATTTACCGAATTAATTCGCTATGATCAACTATTGTTTCAGTTTCAAGTATGTCATATAAACGAAAAATTAATAGTTGATTTTGAACGGGCCAATTAACAGTAAATATACGGTACATTAGTGAAATTAAGCGAAATTAGGGAAGACTTACGGTACTACATTATTGACGCATTCCCCCAGTGTGGGGTATGAATAAGCAGCATATAATCGTTACTCACAGCATAATTCGCACATTTGGTAAATCATGAAGCCAATCCATTCGCAATCTAATTAAACAAAACATCTACTGCATTCACTATTTTATAACAATAGATGTTTCTTAATTCTTACCAATGGCTAATCCGTTTTTCTCGACTGAAAAATTGCTTATGTTCTCATTCTTTCTGCAGCATTTGCTTCTAAAGCAATTTCCACAACAACTGCAAGATAAAATTTCACAGCCACAAAGCTCCCATAAAAGTAATATAATGCAGACGAAATTTAGAATTATTCTGAAATACAACAAACCATTTATCATAATATTTATTTTGTTCTCTGCATACGGAAATTCAATTATTAAAAATATATATTAAATAAATGCAAACCCAGAGCCCCGCGATATTAAATTAGTATTCCTTAGACTAGGGAAAAGGGGAACAGCAATGACGCAGAAGAACGAAATCAAAAATATAGAAATGGATATCGATCTGAATTTATGGTGACGATAAGTTGGCCTTGTTATCGCGGATTCTGTCATTGCATTAATTGAACTTTTTGTTTTTACACGCCACTCTCAGAGTCACTTCAGTCTTTTCGGAATTTGCCAGGTTTCAGCTTAAATTCAAAGTAATTAATCAATTAATTAAATAACTCCCGAAATAAATATGATTTTTTTGAAAGCAGTCTTCTTTAGTCTCCCATTTTTCAACGACACGATACTAAAATGAAATGACCATAACTAGATAAATGGAAAATCAAACATGTTTCGTTTTCGCCAATTGACCAAGAATTATAGAAATCATTGAAGTAAATACACTTACTAAGAATTATAAAATAAACGATTTATTAAAACTTGAAGATGAAATTGCCAACGGTATACAAAATTTATGTTATAAAATGTGCGCAACAAGTGTGCATTTACTTGCGTTGAGGTTGAGAAATGTAAAGATTGGCAGTTGGAGATTTTCTTTCCTATGCAATGGTATTATTTTCCGGCTTAATGATTTAAATTTAGCGGGTTCAACTAGACAAGGTTATTTAAAATCTGTGTCATCTTTTCCTATACATGTGCTCAAAAAGGCTGCTGTAAGTTAGCTGACAAAAGTCTATGAACCCCAGAACCCTCAACGTGTATTTCACCGCTTAACTAATTAAGGACTACCCATTTCGTACTTTTTCTATTGGTTGATTGTGATCATGTTTTTTGATGTACAGGGTTTCTTTCGTAACATGGTAAATATTAACATATAGTCCATAACTCCAAAGGAGAGTCCATAACTGGACTCGGCAGTTACGAAACCCTCGCCGTCCAAACCTGGACGATGTTAATCGTATAATAATCAAAGATTTTATTTATTTTTAATATCTACAAGCTCTGAATACTGGCCAAATAACCTTAAATTTTCCCTAAGTAAAGAGAGATAGATTCTTGACATAATCAAAAAATTCCAACGTGATCTATCCAGTAATTATCGAGCAGTTTTCAAAAGTCACTAGTCCAGATCTGGACTATTTTAAGGTTCCTAGGGTTAAGGGGATTTCTATATAAAATACGGCCAACGTCTGCGATTTTAGTTAAACATGGAGTCTTGGCTTCTCTTGGACTCCTCCCCCTAAATCGCAGACGAAAGTTAAGAACATTCCTTAACTGTATTACACGTAACTGTTCATTGTATTTGGCGTCCCCACTGGTGTGTGTGTAAATCGTGTAATGAAATATTTAGACCCAGGGTATCGTGTTTGTTATCTCTACCCTATTCCCAGTGGTACATATTTTTTTAAAGGGTTAGCTGGTTTCCCCCAGGATGCCTTTCCATATCTTTTACAAATACTATACAAAATCTGCTAACTTTGGATCAGTTGTAACACATAAATCCAAAATACCCTTGGAGGCATTTAAACTGTCGCAAAAAATTCAAGACATTTCTGTTCTGTTCAAGTTCTGATTTATTAAAGTTTATTTATATTAAATATATGTATGACTAATTTATATAAAGTAAGCACCTATTGAACCCAAACAGTCGGGTAGTCAAAGGTTATACTCCTTACATAATTACCATTTTGGAGATGCCTTAGTAAATAAAGCAATTTTACAGTTTTTAACAGGCAAGTTAATAACATGAACATGATTATAATTTTCTTATAACTTTAATACAAAGTAACATACTATTTATGATAAATGAATTTGATAATAATTAATAACCCAACCCTAGTTCCCAGCAGTAATGAGATCCATCATAACCCGTAATACAAGTCTAAGAACGCAACTAAACGAACGAAAAGTTTTATCTGACGGTTTTAGATACTACTATACAGAAAAAGCATAACCACTAGATTTTATGGTATAAACGTTTAATTTGTTTCATATTTAACGTAAATGCAACTGTTTTTACAATAGAATTATAAATATACCAGCTATAACCTAACAAAGTGTGCTAGAGACATTGAAAGAATATATATAGAGCATGAGTAGTAACGCGAAGTTCATTATACGAATACTCAATCAACGATTTTTACGTTTAACAATTGGGGGTACAAATGATCCAACAGTTTCTAACTTGACAAAATCATTTCCATCAACAGCCTTCCCCATGCCATTCTCAAAAACATAAAATCCAGCCTCCCTGTCCACATATTTGAACAAGTTGCTCTTTTCAAATGTAGAATTTGAATCTGAGTCTGATTCTGAATCCCATTCAAATGGTCCGATGTAAAAACGTTGATTACAATCAAGACACTTTTTATGAAATTTCAAAAACCGTAAAAAACCTACATTAGGTTGAATTCCACTACTTCTAATCATATAAATCGTACCGGACACAGCTTGAAATCTGCGGCCCCGATTAACGATAACTAACTCCTTCGTCTTAAAATGTGAACTGGTAAGAATTCTTAACATTTTAGCATGACAGGTAAACGAGTAGTCTTCCAAAATAAGTACATCAAGATTTAAAGGAATGTCTCCTTCCTGTAGTTTAACTTTCACAGCATTCAGCTTGAGTTTCTTAACGCTTTTGGGAATGGAATCAAAATTAATTTCACGTGAAAGGAATAGGTCACCTAAATGGAGTTCAACTAAGGGAGAGTTAACAAAATGGGAAAACACCTCGGAGAGATGATTTTTGACATTTAAATACAAATATTTCAAATTGGGGAAAATAACAAATTGACTACTGAAACAATCATCCTTTTTTATTACAAGGAGTGCAAGTTTTTCTACCGAGTCCGGAAGCACCGAGATATCAATTTTACTATAGACAGAACCCCAGAAAAATAAATCTTTGAATTGTATATCTGTTATTTCTATGAATGGGATATTAAAAAGTTTTAACTTCTTTACGGTCCATTTACAGCTCCCCCAATTAATAACTTTGATATTACTCAAATTAAGATAATCAAGAACTACTGAATTATTTGTACTCATGTCCACATGCAAAAGTGTGACCTCATCCAAATAAAGACGAGAATGAATATCATCTTCATCCTCCTCTTCACACTCAATGAAATAACTGTCTATTTCAATTTCCTTAGACTTTGAAAAGTCAAATGCATCGTTGACACAAAAATGACTTAGTTTTTCTTCATCTTTAACAAACTTAACATCTTTTAACTTTAATTCGATGGGTCTGATTTTGATTTTATCTTGTACAACAATTTCACATTCTTCCAATGCTAATTTCTTGACATGCATAACAGTAGACAGTGGAACGACAATTTTTGAACAGTCGACGTTGTTTTGGCACACCGATAGTTTTGTACTGCGTATAGTATTTGGCATTGTCATTGGCGAATTGATTATATATGGGGTTATATCAAAGCTATCTATATTTTGTCCATCTTCATCGACTAAACGCAACTCTTCTACATAAAACTCGTGTAAGATATTCTTGTGACTTTCAACGAAACTGTTCAACTCCGTTTTCTCAAATGATTTAAATCCAAAGGTCCCGGTGTACCCGAATGCTGTAAAAGGAGTGGATAAAGAAGTTTTGGAGAAGTCTTTATAAAACAGGGCAGGATTCATATTACGGACACTACCATTTTCCCGATTATAAACTCGTTTGAACACAATTTTTGAACGACGTTTTAATTCTGATAATCCTGCTGAGCTCCATTCTTTTGAAATATATCGACAGTTTTTGAGGTCCTTCACATTCATATATTGGAGCACATATTTAATGACCTATATATCACAAATAATTGAAATTATATTCAATATCATGCCTGTTTTTGAAAATACTAAAGGAAATCAAATTGATATTTGCAATAATTCCATAATAAATAAATGTCAATTTACAGGAGTTAGTTCCAGAGGATTTTTTTGACTCTGGAAGACAGTGGTTTTGTTTTCTTCGTCGTTCTCGGTTTTATTACTCCATGTTGTGTCCCCAATCTCACTTATTCCAGCATAATTATTAATTTCTTCCATTTTCACTTTTCCTGAAAGAATAAGCAAAATAAAATTATCGTGACGTACGACATTAAGCATTGTCAATGGGATTTTTGTGCGAACTTGAAGGTGGGAAGCAAAAATTAATGCTTTTTTGGGTCGGAAATTTGACATCTGAAGGCGGTTGCCGACACCTGTAAAGTTTTCCAACATTTTCAAAGTTGTCGGCAACTGTCTTCCGGCTTAATACTAAGTAAGGCCTTCAGTTTGTTTGGATTGCAGTTAACCGGTATGCTAAATGCTAACGTTAATCTCATGGCTATCTCGGAATATTTAGACATGACCCCCACATGTTTCATCGGATGTGGACCGAACTTGACCTGAAGTTTACGTTCAACCCTTCCCCACCGGGGGGGCGAATTGAGATTCGGCATAATTTTGATAGATGTAGACCCCTCGAACAAGATTCCATCCATCCCCACCTTCTCCGACCCCCCTTTGAGGAGGGTACCCAAGAAACTTGCAAAAAATGCTAAAATGTTACCAAATAAGTATTGGAAATGACTACGGCGACCATCCCCCCTGCCTGGAGGGAAGGTCGAGCCCAATGTTGAATCTTATTTCGGCCCCTCCCCCGGGGGAAGGTCGCCCAAGTCATTTCCAATACGTATTTGGTAACATTTTAGTATTTTTTGCAAGTTTTTCTCAAAAGGGCGTCGGAGAGGGTGGGAATGGGTGGAATCTTGTTCGGGGGGTCGACATCTATCAAAATAATGTCAAATCTCACTTCGTCCCTCCCCCGGTGGGTGGGGACGAACGTGACGTGACCTCCATGTCCTTCAGTTTCGCTCAACTACATACAATCAAACATACAAAATCCAATTTTTGAGAAAAGTTTGAATTGTAAGCAAATATCACAATCAAAACCACAAATAAAATAGGAAAAGTATCTGACCACAATCAATATAATTCTCCCAAACTTAAACTTACATGCAATAATATACATATAATAATATAATATCAATATAATATGCAATAATCAATTATATACTTCTATTAGTATTCTATAACTTCTATAATACTTCCACTATTCCACTCATAACTTACTTTTCCACTTTTGTGATTTGATAATTTTTCTCTTGGTTTGCTATACTGCTACGGTAATTGATGACCAATTCAAAAATTTCAATTAACATTATGGATTATTGATTATACTTTGTCACGTCGTTACTTGGGCCCACGTTATTTTTGTCAACTTGACAAAAAACAGTAATATTTTGATATTAGCGCGACAATTGTTAGTATTCATGTAGTGGATTTTAGTCACCAACAACCACAAGAACCTAGCCACCAACCAACCACAGAAACACAGAAAACCCAAAAACAGGGGAGGATGAGATTATAATTTTTATTAATTAATTGGAATTTGGATAATTATAAATATAAAAAATGTTTTTTCGTTGAGTAATTAAAGTTTCTTATTAAAGTCTTCAGCCTTCATGCCGCCAAAAGTCACTAAAATCCAATTAACTATTTGTACACATCCACTCAGGACAGCGTCGACTATATTACAGTCAGTGCCGGCGCGTCCAATGGGCGAACTGGGCAGCTGCCCAGGGCCTCGCGCTTTGGAGGCCTCGCGCCGGGCCGGGACCTAGACTGGACAGTACTTATACCGACTTTTAAATGATAGTATTTGGGTTAATACAGTACGTAATAGTAATACAATTCTATGCTGAAGTTTGCAACGGTCACTAGTACCAGTGCAGTAGTATAG
>JABASH010005063.1:0-12758 GCA_019776445.1 Tomocerus maximus | reverse complement strand
GTATGCATTTTGTGTCACGGAGAGGTATTGTCTCGGAGAGGTATTGTCTCGGAGAGGTATTGTCTCGGAGGGATAGTGTCTCGGAGAGGTATTGTCTCGGAGGGGTAGTGTCTCGGAGAGGTAATGTCATCGGGGAGGTAGTGTCTCGGAGGGGTATTGTCGTGTAATCATTCATAGCTGCGGGCAGTATAACATAGTGTCGCAGCCGTTTCAGAATTGACTGACTGGGAACGCAAAACCTCCTAAAATGTTAAAGTGCGGGAAGAAGTTTTTAACTATAATATATTTAATAACATAATTTTATAATCTAGCTCACAACTGCAGTAAGAAATTATTGTTTTTCAGACTTAACCTTAATTAAAATCTAGTATAGTGTACTGGAGTATTAAAATAAGGTAAATTAAGAGTTTATTGGACATTCGCCATCCGACAAAATCTGTTTTCAAAGAATACTATTCTAATTGCATTATTGCAGGCTACTTTAAGCTAAAGCTAAAGCGGATTAAGATAATTAATCCGAAGTTTTCATACGTACCCCAAGTAGATGAAATGTGAAAAGTAGAGCAATCCGGGAGTAGTCAAGCAATAACAAAAAATTAGTTTTTATCATTTTACCAAAGTACCTTTCTTTGAGTTTCTCTCCATGCACAGCATAGCACTAGGCATAGCTGACATACTCTGTCTGGATCAATTGCATGAAAATTACACGGTTTGCGATGTTTCCATTGAAAGATTATTTTAAAAATGCTGTTTTTGTTCTGCAATTCCTATCTCATTCTTCTATCACTGTTACAATAACTTTTTATGTCTCGCTCTGGTGCTGCAGCGAAATGGAGGTAAGCATTGATGCATTGGCAGATTTTCTGGTGGTGGAGGAGAACAGTTGAGTGCGAGGGAAGGATGCCCTCGGCCCTGGAACAGCTATTATTTACCTAGTTCTACTATCCTAGTGTAGTGGTTTGGAATGTGTAGATGTGTACAGGCGTGCGAGAACACGGGAGTGAAAGTGTCGGTGGAGCTGGCAGAGAAAGCGTCGAGGAGAAGAGATAAACAAAAGAGCAGACAGTCAGCTAAAGCTTTTCAAAATAATCGTTCATCTGTGAATACCGAGATAACCGACGGAGACGTGAGAGACGCCGAGGATCGCCTATCCTGCATCACTACACTTTCACCACTTTCCCACTTTCACCATTCGTAGCTATATCTATGTATGCAAATTTTTCTATTACTACAGACATATGTGTCTCGTTTGTTCATAAATAGTTGAGATTTTAGGATTTCCAATTGCGGTAGAAGAGTAGACTAAGTAGGCCTACTATAATATAGATGCCCGATAAGAGTCAGAAACATTAATTAGGGCAGCAGTGTAGTATGTGTACTAGTAGGTCATAGGATGTTAGGTTCGTAATACAAAGAAATGATTGCCGTAATAAATGAGGACTTTATTAAAGCATGGTAAATGTGTGCAGTGCCCAGTTGGCATCAAATCTTTAACAAAAATAAACAATAAATTACTTACAATGTATATCTTGCATCTACCTACATCTGGTATGTTGGGTGTGGAGTTGAGTGGAGTACAAAAATATAGCAACGATAACAATAAAATATCAACGTAAACAATGAAGGTATTCTGCCTAAATATAAAAATAATTAAATAAGTGAAAATATCACGTCATGTGTGGGTAGGTATGTCACGGAGAAAAGATTACGGCATCTGATATGAGTATTTAAGTATGAGTCCGACCAGCCAGTGTCACATCTTATGATGGTGGCTGTAAGCATCTGTCCTTCGGTGGCCCATCACTTGAAAATGTGGGCCACCTACATCGTAAATCAAATAATAAAATTGTCACAGTCACACGTTTGTACGTTAAAATCACATGGTAATTGAGTCGAGTCTTGTCGGTCGCTTAAAATTGTCTTTTCGTCAAATAACGAACGCTTATTCTATTTCTGTGTAGAACAAACATCAACTGACGATGGTCAACGGGAGTCATGTCATTTCAATCGAGCGTATTAACAGTCAGTTCGTCAAATGTCAAAAATTGTCCGCCTTTGCACTGAAATGTCATGAACTGCTAAATTGATAATCTTCGGAGAATGTCCCCAATTAAGTACTAGCAGAGTTAGAGGAAAGGGAGTAAGTCAGTCTTGTTGTGTACCTCGTCTGCAATTTTTGTACGTTTGGTTTTCCTACGAATTATTGTGTATGAATATCAACGGCTTTGTCAAAAGTCTAGGAAATGGTTGTCACATCCCCATCAGGTCACTTGTCAGCTTATGTCAGCGTCAGCAGTCAACTTGTCCTTCATTCACTTTTCTATAGACTCAAAAGATTTTGGTTTTCCAACAATATATTATATCATGGTGTCAGAAAGGATATTTTGGCAAGTACCCGATGAAAGTTGTTCCTTTATCTATGGCGAAACTTGAATTTGGCTATTTGTTGTGTGTTTCGGGTGGAGTCGGTTTTGGCAAAATCGAGTTGATTATGTTGCATGAGTATTTGTGGCAGTTTTGATTCTTTTGAACGGCTCGTCTCATCCTCTGCATGAACTTACTCTTGACTGGGATTTTGTCCATGGCACTGTCCACCCCACGAATCATTAATTAATTCGTTAGACCAACATTTAAACTTTCTGAAAACTACCAATTGCTCACCTGTTAATCCACCCATCGTATTTAAAGTCCTTGGCTACCCGAGAAACTTCGCAGGATATTCTTTCGACACACTCTCCCGAAGTGCTGACAGCTCTTTCGAGTTGCTGAAGAACAGACTGGGCTTCAGCAGCCAGCGTCGTGGAGTTGAATCCTCTCCCGTCTCCCTCCCGTCTCCCTCCCGTCGCCGGAATTGTGATAACTTGATAACGGACACAAAGAGCATGAGAATGACAATCAATAGAATCAATTAACATGTGACGATAAGTGACGGATCTTACCTGGGATGGGGATGAAGAGGAGGAGGAGGAGGAGAGGGAGCAGAAGGGGCAGCAGCAGGGGCAGCAGCAACGGCAGGCCCAGGAGGAGTAGGAGCGGGAGGAGGGGCAGGGCGATGGGCGCCAGAAGTGGAAGGAAAAGCGGAAGTCCGAAAAGTGCCGCCGCTTTCTTTGCAGCCTTCAGACCTTTTCAATCAACAAACAGACAAATTAAATACAAACTTGACATTCGGAAGACCCCCACCAACGAATATCCTCACCCTTGAGTCCCTTGAGGCCCTTCAAACCGAGAAGACCTAAAAGGCCGCTGATGCCACTTCCATCGAAACCTCCTCCGCCAAGGCCATGACCGTCATCTGCCAAGTAAATATAAATGAAATATGCATATCACTGATGTTAAACTGCAAATTCGTTTTCTTCTCTACAGGCAACTATCGTTGCTATCCACACACCACCTGAACCATCTGAAGTCATTAATAAGTAGTTAACACCTCATGTAGAATTGTGCATAAAAAGACGCACTCATGCACACGTTGAGACACAACTTTATCTACCACCTGCAGCTGCCGTCTTCAGAAACAAGAGATGAGTTCAAATATTGCATCATCGTCCCGCAATCTACCGCTACATCTTATATTTCTCAAATGCTTTACGGAAGTCTTGAATAGGTTTTTCTAATGTCCTATGCAAAATACTTTTGATGTCCACCGATGTCTATTCCAAACTATAATACTTAATATATCTTTTATCATGGAGTCATTACCAGTTTTCCATCTGTCTCTGGTCACGGTGCAATAATTTCCAACGTGTTTTTATAGCAAGATTAGAAATATTAATGTCCATGGACAAGGATCACTACCAACAGCATAAATAAAAGTATCTACGTATTTATTGCGTAAGAATATGAATGCCAGAGAGGAACGAACCTTCTTCGAGATCTTCTCCGTATCCACTGGAAGGCATTTGTGCCGGAACGATTTGATACATGTACTGGAGAGACTGAGCGGCATTGGAGCCGTAGCCTCCCCCGCCTTTCATCTCTCCGGGACTTCCGTAGGAACTGGCTGGAGCGACCATGGGAGCTCCGTAGGAGGAGCCTGAACTGGAGTAGCCTCCACCGCCGCCTCCCCCGCCAACCCCTCCACCGCCGCCTCCCCCCGGGGCCAATAGCCCTTCCGACCCACTCGCTGCAGCTCCTAATCTCCAAAGGAATCAAACGAAGACATTTCAAATCGACATGAAAGCACAGAATGAGAGACGGAATGAAAAGAGAGCCCACCGGCAGCGGAGACCAGGGCGGCGTCGTTGTACGAGTCTCGGGCCCATTTGTTACTGTTGAAACTGGACGGATAAGCGCTAAAGGATCTGCTCTCGTTGGCGGCAAGTGACTCGGGAGATACGAGGAGCAGGAGGAGGAAGTGGACGAGCAGTGGCCACAGCCACGTCTTCTCGCTAAGAAACGTCATCCTCGCAACTGGACGACACGGGACGGAAGAGAGGCGGGAGATCGGGACAGGAAGAAGGACACGAATGTGGTCAGGACAGAGAGAGAAGTTGGTGCGATGGTGCGGAGTGAGTTGGGACACTTGCTCTCACTCCAACTCCCCACTCCTTTTATATAGCCACCGAAGAAGAAGATCGACCTCCCTCATCCGCACCCGACCGCCGTTCCTCCACAACATCCGCCACTATGCAGCTATTTGGATACGAGTCAAGTGCTCAGAGTCAAGACCAATAAATCTCATGTGCCGATATGATGCGGAATCACCCGCCCCCTCATCTCTCTCACTCATAAACCTTCTGCATCTCCACTCTCCTCACGTACAATAATTGCACAGAAATCAGATTCGTCTTCTGAACCAAAAGATTTCATTCACTTTGCTCCTGTGGATATGCGTGTGCATATAGTTAATAATAAATCTGCTGTAGTCACTTGCATTACAACTATAATAGGACAGCATGTATCTATTTATGTATACTGCAGTATGTCATAAGTATACTGTTGTGAGACACAGAAGTGCATTACCCTATTTAAATGGGCAAAATTATGAAGAGACTATGATTAGTGTCAGGTTGTATATGCATTTGGTGAATAGTTTGTATTCACTATTTGTGTTGTTAGTATTTAGGTCTCTGGGCAAAGGAAGACGCTTTTATTTGTATCTCAGTGTGTGTCTCAAAAAGGGATTCCAATGGTGCAGTTTCACACAACTTGTATTTAGTGTGATAAATACTTTATTATAGCCAACTATATCCCATAGCATGTCTGTACTTACCCGTTCTGTATATAGGGAGGGATATCTAAGAAGATTTATATAAAATATGTATGTATGAGAGAGAGAGAGAGGAAGAATAAAAAGAGTAGATGAATGAAGAGCGTGGAGTGTAGTCTATGGGAGACGATGAAAGGGTTTGTGTGGTGTGTTGTGGTGTGTAGCCAAATTAGAGTTGAATAATGAAAAGTCTTGTGAATGATCAAATAACAGGACTTGTCCTGTAAACTCCTATTACGGCCAAGTAGGAGGAATCACACACACAATGCCCTGTCTCAGCTACACATCTACTGCATACCCTCTTGTTGTGCACCATTAATATATGCATTTATATGCATTTATATTAATATATACATTAGACTAGACTAAGAAGATCGCTATTCATAGCCCTCTTCGTCTTTGCCGTCGTCGTTTGTGCCAAACCACCGTCATCACACACAGCACATCATCATCATTAAAATCATCTTCCACCAAATTCTCTTTCTTAAGAGCCAAATACCTCACTTAGGCTATCTATTTGTACCTACTACCAACTCAGTCTTACTGCTTTACTTATACTGCAGCACATGCATCTGTGTACATCTATCTACTAACTGCGGAAGAAGAGTACACACTCGCAGTCAGCAATCACAACGAATGTTGCACGGATATATATATTTATAGCCCTATGATTATGTACATATTGCCATTCAAATTATAGTAAGTACTACTTATAGCCTACATATAAGTATGGGGTGCTTATTTCTGATATTAGTGGACATAAAAGTACAAATGCAAGGAAATTAAAGTTATAATTATTGCAATTATAGTAAAAATGCCGGTGGCATGGACATTAATAGCAGTAGAGGCACAGTGAGTTGGAGGGAGGGAGGAATAAACATAGGAAATGCAAAATGAGATAGATAAGGACTTAATGCACCCATTTACTATTTATAGCTTTTCACTATGTGCATGCACTACGACTCGACTGGAGTTATGTACCCTACTCACACAGTCACACAGAAATAGGCCACAATATTAGAGATCTCGCTCTACTCTACTCCATCTAATGCTCTTGTGCATATACGTATTACTACTTCTTGCTTACCTATTTAACTTTTATTCTTCTGCTATACGTACAATACACGCAGGTCTTGAGATGGACAAAAAAAGAAGTGTCAGTCTCAGTCATCCGCATCTACTGCTTACAGGGAAGGAGTAGGAGACAGACAATGCATTATGACTTGGGTTGGTGATGAGTATCGTGGTATAGGCATATTTAGATATGAAGTTTGAATAGTTTTGGACAGGGAGATGGACAGCTGAAGAAGAATTGAAAGATTCGGCAGTTGAATCGGACAGACGGAACAATCGCACCCGTCCGAGCCACCAATAAGCCATGCACTCATTACAATTTGCCAATATCCTCTCTTTTTGTCTCTAATTGCTCCCCCGCCAAGAGACAGCAGACAGCACAAGAGTCTTTCTCTTGTAATTACACGCCACGGCACCGTCGGCACCCATTATCTGTTATTGCTATATTATTACTATGTTAGTCTATCTCTGCTGGTACTCCGTGTCCCTGTACTATGCTGTACTACGCATTGTCCACCTCAGAGCCTCTCTGCTGTGAGCATATCTCTTGATCTCCGCAATATTCGCATCCATCTCATATTTTGTGGTCGAGAGATGTTTTGCCTTGCAGTCCACGAGGAATGTTGGTAATCCTACTCTGAAGACCTGGGAAAGGGCAGTTTAGTAAAAGTCCGTACTCTTATTTATTTAACTGGGCTAGGCCAGTTAAATATTAACAATCCAGCTGGTAGAATTGAGACCGAAGGAGTCAGTCGGACAGGTTGGATTGGAAACCTCAAGCTGTACTCAGAATAGTCCTGATTGTCTATTAGCTCACAATGGAAGATGAGATGAATGCAGGCACATTATTGACACCTCATCTCAATTTAACTGTCATACAAACAATCGATAGCCACAATTCTCATTTAGGGACAGTCCAATTGCTATCTGCACTCTATTCTGCTCTCTGCTGAGCTCAACGTTGGCTTCATAATTCTTCTATCCCATTCATATCTCTCATTTTCTGGGGTTGTTCCACATTCAATATGTTTTGTGCTTGACCATCAAACTCCATCGTCCACATCTATTTACTTTACCATTTATTTTCTACAAAATTTTGAAAAGTTGCTTATAAACTTATTAATTGGTCTGGTCAAGTTTTCCTGTACTCATGGCTGTTTAACATGTTACTCAAATCAAATCAAAGCTTCATTCTTCATTGTCATGTTGCATCAGAAATATCAAAACATGATACACTGTTCTCCTGCCTCAGACATAACTCAAATGGTATCTACTGCTATACTTACTCGTAGTGGTCATTCTAGGGAAAAACAAAACTTGAGAAATATTGATGTATGTACCATGTACTATAATGCAGCTGTCAAGTGGCTGTTAACACGTTATTATTGTCGGTTTGTCAGTCGTATTTAACTGAACTGTAATGCTTGCTTACTACGTGCAATTAACTTACCATGCTGTATTGTACATCCACTACAATGTCTACATTCTGTCGAATGATCCATTTGGCTTAACTCTCCACGAGTTAGTCGTTTTGAATTCCAATTTCTTCCTAGAATAAAAAGGGTTGATAACACAAGTACCTATAAGCTATAGTCATTAGTACACACATGTATAACCATTATTTAAAATGTTGTTCTGAAAGTTTTAGAGATATCTGTAATAAAAAGTCTTAAAGTACACAGATGTATAGATATAATGTAAATGCTTATGAAATGCAAAGCGATAAAGCAGTTTACATGGCGAAGAACGAAAATATGCAGATGCAAGACGCAACTTGGCCAAACTGAAAATGTAACAATTACATACGTAGTTATAATTCTGATTTTTTGCTAATCAAAAGTCATTCTGTGTCTAATTTTATGTCCCTTTATCTGATTTGAAAGGCAGGAAGAGGTAGTGGGCTCACTTGGTGTGGTGAGGAAAACTGAAAATGAAATGCCAAGATTTGTGGTGCAAAAATTGAGGAAATTGAGGGAAATAAATAGTTAAGAACCAGTTTCGAGGATGTTTTAATTGCAAACTACATATATTTATGGTCATTTCAGCAAAATGGTACAACTATTGGGATGAGATTGGGAACTACCAAAAAACATCATGGATTTATCACATCATATTACATTAAGCTCAGAGAATTCTCCGTTGATCCTTCACAGACTGCCAATTGCAATACGTAGTACGTACTTAGTCTCAATAAAAAGACCTCAGATTAGGAATTGAAAAAGTTGTTATTGTTGTAATGTCGATGCATTTATACAGATACACTACATGTTTTTATTGTGCTAATAAGGTAGACATCAACATGCATAAGTAAAAGAAGTAGCAATAAGGGATGAGTATATTTGAATAAGAATGCTTATACTTATTTAGTAGTACCTGAAAAGTTGGATGGAAGAGTATTTGTTGAGCGTGAGTGAGAGATAAACTCTTGAAATGAATAGCGAGGGACCGTTTCAGTATTGTGATTGGATTCTATCATAACAACATAATAATGATTACATGTAAGTAGCTCCCATTCAATGACTAAGTGTGCACTAAAGTGGAAGTGGAGTAATCTTAGCATCATATTGCTATTCCCTACAAAATAGAAATGCACCCATTCCTCTATAAAAGATTAACGTTGCCCTAAAGTGTCACATGAGACTTGACCATGCCTGTCCAGAGAGGTTGACCAAACTAATGAAACGAGTAAGGTTTGGATTGGAGTCAAAGGAGCACGGTCATTTTGAGACATTCAGCCAGTGTACATAAAATACCAGTTTTTAGTGTTGAGTCTTTAGTGTCATCACAGTGATAAACATTTCCAGTCAACCAAATCAGTTAAACCATTTGGACTCTTGCATTTCTAAATATTGCTATCATTCCATTGCGGTTCAATCACAGGAGCTGTACTCATGTTATGTATAGCTACTTATATACCTAACCTGTGTACTGACTATTTGTGTTGTAGTATATGTAGGTACTATAAGTAAGCAGATGAGTCAACTAACTAACTGCTATCGACATAACATCGACGCACGTACATGTACTACTGATTGTATGTGATTCCGTATCGCTATACATGATAACAATATTAATGTCAACGAACAAAGAGCTACCGTAGTTGGATTCATGTTCAATAAATAAGTTGCTTTTGTATACAAACAGGTACACGGTCAGGGTCATTGTCAATGTGCATAATAATATAGAGTAGATAGACGTGAGATATGCGTAGGTGGTTGTCAGTCAGTAAGCCGCCAGCCACGGAGCAGTCGTTATTATAAATAAAGGAGATAGTCGTGCTCGTGTCTTTAGTGCGAGATTGTGATGCGAGACTCAGTTTGGCTGACAATGAAACTTTGTAGAGTATCATATTTGTATATAATAATGTACATGTAGATATAAATAGAAGGCAGAGATGAGCATATTGGATCCTCCATTCCACAGGAATGTAAATAAAGGCTTTCTACTACGAAATCTTTTCCTATTCTTCCCATGGGACGGTGACAATGGCTGGCGTGATCGTAGCAGATTAGTAAGAGAAGCATTAATATTATCCTCTTTGCATTCTCAACAGTCAACTTATTGCATGGACAGGGCAGTTAGCAAAACCTCTTCGGATCTTGCATGTGAATCAAAGTACATGTGCCACGGCGGCAGAGAGGCTGTAGGTAGAGTGGACGCTGTATTGATAGACTTAACTGGAGTGGGACAGATCAGCCGATGCAGGTATTAAAAATAAATATACTAATACAATTATAATAAATATGTCTACCTACATAGTACTTAATATGTACGGCAATTACACTTGGATAGATGTATGCTGCATGCTCTTCGGTGTTATTATCTCATGTAGAGAGATCACAAAATATTATATTGGGGATGAGGTGGAGTGAGTGTGGCAAATTGGAGGAGGAAGAATTTGATTCAATTTCCCTCGTGCACTTTTGTAGTAATTCGTATTATTTCTTTTGTGCATGTGGATCTGATTGTGTGATCTGTAGTCAGCCATTATCGTCATTATTGTTATTATATTATGAGTGTTATTAGTGTCATTTCAGCTTGAGCCGGCATTTGCCTTCCTAACCCATAAACATCATTCTATTGATATTTGCAATACAAAAGTGCACATCTCACTCGCCTCAACTTTACTCTCCTCCGCTCAACTTTCTTTCTTCCTCCCTCTACACTCACTCAGCACAACACACATCAACCACATTCTATCCATGCACACAACCCTTTTCTATAAGGCATCGTTCAAATAGTAGGCAGGTGTATGTAATAGAACTCTATATCAATTTATAACCCGGAGAACGCATGGAGGGAAAATGTTCCACATGTGCACAGTTGTAGCTATAAAGTTCAGTGCAGCAGTTCTTAGTAATAAATTCAAAATTCTGAACTTGGCATGAATATTATTGCTGTGAAAGAAGACTAGAGATGAAAAGGAATTATTAAGCACGGTGAATAGATGTATGCATACTTACAATATGGAAAACACAGTGGTAGAGTACTTAAGGTGTAGCATGACTACTCTAGGAAGGAGTATGAGTGACTGAGTGAAGGATGGGAAGAAGGGAAACGTCATGCAGCACCTAATAATAAGATTTGATCTCAAAATCTCAACCCACTTTTCCCATTTCTCTATTCATCGACTCTATTCTTGAGCAAATTCTTTTGGTCTTCTCCTCTCATTCATCCTCCCAGACATGCATATATGAATCATACGAGGAGGATGGATGATGACGATGATGACCCAAAGCATGCAGACACTCTCCATTGTGCACTATTGCTCTGTACTCTTTTGGCATCAGACTGATTGGCATCGAATGGCATATTTTCTTTTCACTCGTGCAGTCCTCTCCCCACTCTAGCAGCACACGTACATAAACAGTCAACAGATACGCATCCGACCGAATTGGCTATTAGAGCCAAGGTTGGCTAAAAGTAAGAAAAAGACTCGCCATTTCCTACGACAGAAACTGCACGGCTCTTTGAAGAAGATCCAAAGAGAATAATATAGATCATTTTAATTAATCACTCTTTTCTTTTGTCCGAACTATTTTTGGACTCTCTATCTCTATCCCGCACTAAACAGTCCTCACTCACTCACTCACTCACTCACTCACAAAATATCCTCTTCTTTCAAGCGCATTGAGCATCTCTTTGCAAAAAACATCACGAACTCAAAAGCTATAGAGCCAACCAAACACTGCATGCGTCTTTCTTTTCCTATCTCTACTTTTACATGGCCACACTCGACTCGACTAAAAGCTTCGCAAGTGTAATGTTCATAAAGTTACCGTAATAAATTGTATGTAGTAATTGGCTACCTGGGCACAAGGGACGCTCGTAGCAGCTTGTACTTGCACATACCACACGACAGATTGAATGGGTATCACTACAGATACTACAATGAATAGGTAATTATACTAATTACTATTCTTCTAGCACAGACAGAGTATGAATAGGTACATCGGACTAAGAAGTGTATAGAAATAAAAAGATATGAAACAAATCAAAAAAGTGAACATAAATAAAAATCTGTGTCTGGACGCATCTCTTCAGGGGGATTGCTGAGACTTACTCGGCTACTCGTCTTGTAGTGTAAGTGTAAGTAATGAATTTGTTGACACGCTGACCGACTTGGTTTTGTTTCAGGGCACTCGGTCTGAATGTTGGGAGCTACAGGTGTTGATCGTTCACTGATTAACTTCATTCTTCCTTCCCTGCCATTTCTTTTGCATATAAATTGTCAGTTAAATACTCTGCGTATACTATTACTCTCCAATACTGTTCTACTATGAACTACCTCTCTTTGTAGCTGCCGAAAGTTTTTATTTAAAAGGAATTATTTTGGAGATTTAATGCGTTCAATCAAACCATTGAATATTTTTAGGGTTCATATGTGTTGTACGATGGAAACTGTTCAAACCCACGACAGATGTTTGTGGATTTTGGATTAGAATGCATCAGTGCGTGCTAAGTAACTGACTAAAACAAGAAATAACTCATTAAGGTTGGTAATAAATATCACCAATAAGCGGGGAGATGTTGAGACTGTGGTATGTGCGGATTCAATAGGTAAACAGTTAGTTGATTGTCTATGGTGATGATGACATGCATTACAGTTTGGAGTCTGTCACTCATATGACGTCTTTCAATCACTGTCACAAGAAAAACATTAGTTGTGTGTGCACAGCTAGTAGTTAGTTAATCTCAGATAGTGAGGAAACCGGACCTAGTTGTGGCATATAAATATATTTACAAAGAAGACATACAAATAACTATCACTAATTAATTGCTACAGAATGACATGCTGTAAAAGATTTGTACTACTAGTACTGTACTGGAGACTGGAGTGTACTATGTGCTGGTATGCTTAAGTATATATAAGTATAGTAGCAACTGAGTACCTTATCCTGTTCACATAAACAATGAAACAGACACCATTAGTGCTAGTTTGGAAATTACAAAAGAAGATAAGCATAATACATGT
>JABASH010005062.1:0-12761 GCA_019776445.1 Tomocerus maximus | reverse complement strand
ATTATTTTCATATTTACCGCCATTCGACGGCAGTTTCTGGACGATTTTTGTTACAGGGACGAGTATTACGGTTTTCCCTCTGTTTGTATAACCTCTTTGTTGAATACAATTATTTATGGATTGGATTGTGCGCTTGGTATGGGTACATCTACTTAGCCGTAATATGTAGGAGTAGGCGTATCGGTGTATGTTTGGAATTGGCACACTTGATACACAGTGTCATTGTGTCATGCAAATTGCGAAGCACTAGCAAAAATATTTATTTTTGGCACTATTACGTGCAAAAAGTGTTCAAAAGTACGCTACTATTTTCCAATGATGATGACATAATGTGTGTTTAGTTCAAAAGCAATTTTAGGTGTGCTGTGTCTATATTTCAAAAGCTGGAAAATTTGAATGCAACAGGCAAATGTAAGATCAGTTCGTTGTTCCTCTGAATAAGATTTCAATATTTATTTGGATGTTTGCACGATTTGTGTTATGAGCCCGGGCACACATTTCATTAGGTTATTTATTGGAATTTGCAAGGTAAGAAAACTGGTTACTAGTTACTGGTTAGACTGACTATTGGGACTTTTCCACGATCACAGTTACAAAATCTGGTTTACTAAAATGAAATCCGTTAATATCGTGCAGAAACAATTAGCATCCTTCGTTCAAACTTTGGACAGTACATATACAAGTGTGAATGGTATCGCTTAAATATGAAAAAAGAAAAATAACAATTGTTAAGAGGTCATAGGCACTTAATAATATTTAAGACCTCATATTCCATCCAGTATCGTCTCACCTGTACTGCTCATTTAGTGTCATAATATCATTGGCATGAATTATCATAATCATAATGTAAATTGTAGTGTGTAACTTGCTAATCCAAGTTAATCATACATGATAGATGTACACATTATAGTAGAAAACATGAAAACAAGTTAGGTGCCTAAGTTCATTGAAGAAGATTCTCACCATAAAATCTGATTAGGGAATAAAACGTTTCAAAACTGGCAATCTTAACTATACTGTGCACCATTATTGTTCAAGGTTGTCGTGAACAAGTCAAGTATAGTAGGTAATCAAAATTGAAATTAATTACATAGGTATATAATATTTACATTTACATACCGAGCTACATGCCTACGTGTGTTGTAGTTTTTATCTACAATGAACATCTATTTTAATTTGGCAAACGATTTTTATTACCTCACTATGTTTATCAAGTAGATATACACATATTGATTCTCCTATTATTACGAATGATGTAATTGCAGGAACACTGCTAACATTCATAATTTATGAAGTACATATAAGTGTATTTGTACATTTTTTGGATATCTGCATAATTAACCGATTAATATTGAATGAGGGACAGAGAGATGCATTATTTATAATTTTCGGCTCTGTGAATTTGAATATGAAAGCAGGCAGTTGGCAATGACAGAGAAGTAAAAACTTACTCTGGATGACAATTTCTCTTCTGCGACTCATTGTGTGTAGAGTGTAGATTTCTTTAAATTATCAGCACCTTTGTCTATTCATTTCCTTGCTCACGTTTCACACTGAGATTTAAAGTGAACACAATAGTGTCTGCACACATTATAGTATTTAAAACATCTTTACCGAAATATGGCAATAAGTTTCTTTCGACTGTCATTTAAGGTTGTATATTGATTAACAATTAAATTCCCACCCTCCTAGAAACTGCATTTGCTGTTGGGCGGAACAACATTAAATTCTTGATAACGCGATAATGTTCGGATAAATTGACCCTTCTTCCTCAAGATGTTTTTTTCATGCCTCCGTAAAGTGAATCATCATGTTATTCAATGCATTTTATTACAAAATTGCATTTTAATGTTTAATTACCATAAATTAAGTACCTACAGCTACAACGTTTCCATCCATTTATTTATTCATAATGCATTCATTCACAGTACAAGTACAAACACCGTTTGTTAGAAAAAACAAGATACTTTCGCTACTGTACTGAATGTGTGATTATAGTCGTGACATTGTAAACTTGGTGTATTTATCTTTGTCTTGTCATTATCGTGATCGGAAAATTTATGCGAATGCATGCATTTTTGCACATTTTATTTCATTTGCTTTATATGATGTATCTTAATATGATAATGCAACATGCAAGACGCTATCATGTCATCAAGTAGAATCCATCATTTACATTTTGGCAACATATGTAATTGACAATTGAATTATTTTGAGAATGCCGTAAGTTGGAGGATTGACTTTTAGTCAACATTATCATTTGCAGTTGACTGTAGAGCATAAAATTGTCTTGGTTCGTACATTAATATCGGATGGGTAAAATCCAGTTATTAAGTTTTTTCAACAGTTCATTTTATGTCGTAAATGTGAAAGTGATAAATTGCCAACGCAGTTGAGTAGCAGTTAGATGTGAACTGATTAGTCAGTCAGTAGATTAGTCAGTAGAACCTGTTACGTTTGTGACAGAGAGCGTTGTCCTTATTATTATAGACATTGTTTGTGCGGTTCTTTTCTTCTGTGTCATGTGTATGTCTTTGTGGTACATGGTGGTACTACCTACACTGTGTGCCATTTCCTAATTGTCAATCCATTCATTAACGAAATCGTCACATTTTGCACTAAAAGTATGAAGTGACCACAATAATCTAAATATTTATATGCCAAATCAATTTGACCTAAGTACTACAATCGCGATATTAATTATAACGGAAACTCTGAGGGCGTTATTCAAATATTTGCCTGGTCAAATAAAAAATTGCTGCTAGACCTACTAAGACACGACATTTCCCAACGTGGCATATTGTTATGTGTCTTTATATGACATTTTATGTGTACAGTGCACATATTTATGTTTAATACTGCCATATTACATTTGGGAAAAGAAAAATATGTTTCATAAAACTACCTACAGTATGAATCTTTTTATTTGAATCTTTGTGAAAATGAATCTAAATGGGTATATTATATTTCTTGCTCATCGCAAAAAAAGAGCAGGTATTTGCATGACATTTTTGCGTAGGTATATTTAAGTGTAATTCGAGCACGAGTTAATCTATTTGTCTGTTTTGTTGATTGCAGGTAGTAAAACCACAACCTATTTAGTATTGGACTTCTTCATCAATTCAATTACATATAAGTGCTGTGCGTATGCATGTTTTCTGCACAAACATTGTAAATGATGACGAGTGTGTGACAGAAGGAAGATATATAAATCTGCCAGAGGTGGATTGGGTCCAAACACTTTGACACAACTATATAAAAGCAGTGAATGTATTTATTACGCTTCATACTTAATTCTAGTCCAATAGACTGAGAATGTTGACTGATTTTCCAGTTATGCAAAGTACAAAGATGAATTTCAAAAGAATGCCAAAATTTAAATTCAATATTTACGCTATGACGATTTTTGCACAGTTCTTCATGTCATTCTTACTTCACTTGTCTGTCCAAACAGTCACTTTAAAGGGTGTAGAAGAACCTTTTTGCCAAATTCTACCAATTTTAAGATTAATTACTCCCGTGGAGATTTTGTTGGCGAACAATATTACAGTGAACGAAGAGACTCGCGATATATTTGTTCCTGGGATAACTGAATTAATATTCGAGTGCATTAGTAGTTTGCCTGTGGATTTCGACGTAGACGGTCACCTTGTAAGTACACCTTGACTTATTTTTTATTAAAGTTTTTATTACAGGTTTTCTTATGCTAATTTACCGGAGAGATTTGTTTACATTTTAATTTTATGATTTTACGTGATTTACATACTGAGTATATTTATTTGACTTACAAATTGTGAAATTTTCTCGTTTTCTTAGATGAATCAAGAAATAAGTATTGAAACAAGCAGACAAACTTCTTTCGGTAGCAGTTCTGGTTATTGTTTCGGTATTTCGGTCCATATAAGAACAACACGGGAAGCTACTGGCAAATATTCCTGTAGAAGTATACAAAACGCCCAATATAATTCGACCTATTACATCTATGCAAATGGTAAGCTCAAATTATTTTTATATTATTACTTCCGATCATCAGGAGTTTATAAACATTATAAAACATATTGCATGCAGGAAATTATGAGTTACAACAGTTACAATTTACAATGTTTAACCCAATGAAATTTCGTTGAACACTTTAGGAGAAAATCCTCCTTTTCTTCTACACGGAGATATAGGACAAGATAGCATCAAAGTGAAACCCTCTTTTAAAGATGAAGTAGCTATTATCCCATGTGTCACAACCAATCCAAATATATCTGTTGCTCTATATAAAGTAGAATTCAAGGTAATATCCATCGTCAACATGTATGCTTACTGATGGAGTGCATATCAGGAAGATAACTTATGATTTATGTTTTATTAGGATTTTCATTTGCTGACCCTTGGAGATCATCTTACATACAATCCTAAAATTGGATTTTCACTCCTTTTGAGAAGGTTCCCTGATCCATACGGCAAATACAAATGTGTTGCGAGTAACTCTGACCATTTTGACGTATTTGTCCAGATTTTAGAACCTGATGGTGAGAGACAATAAACTATCTAAATTTTTTACACATGATATCTATGTTTACCTAATACTAAGTATAACTTACATTTAATTGTTAGCAAACGAAAACAGTGCAGTTGCAGTTCCAGGTGTCTCTATCAGTACGGATACAAGTTTTGGAACTTCATACTTTATTTGCAACTCCACGGATCAAGTTTCGCTAGTTTCTTCTTTAAACTGTCGTAACCCAATTGAATGCAGGGCTGTGGAGAAATGTTTTTATCAAGTATGTGTACATCTTCTTTTGTGGACATCTTCTATTAAAACTAGTACAATAGGATTTAAAGATTGAATCCTATTAGTGTTGGCAAATAGAATATTACTTTTGATTAAAGACCTTGTTATTCATTCTATAGGATTTTAGTTGCAGCGAATCCCAGTTTTGCAAGTGTTTGTATCGCGGTCATCATTGTTATAAATCCTATCAAGCTCAAAAGAATATTACTGGTGATGGCTGCTCATTGGTTCGTTACAATCTTAACGGGGGCGTTGTTCACTGTTCCCCGAAAAATCACTCCAATCAACCGTTTTCAAGTATCATCAAATATTTCAGAGGTCTCAGCGGAAATATTGGTAAGAAAAAATCTGAAGTCAACTCGATTGAAAGATTGAATACCATTAAAGTTCGTAGTGTGAAAAATAAAAGTTTACCTCTAGTACTTTTTAATATGAAATCAACCATTATAATTATATTTTGCATTTGAATTTATACATTGAATTTTCTTATTTGAAATAGTGGTAGACAGGACGCTTGCGGACATTGACGATATCCTCCGTGTCACCGTGGCTTTTAACCAGTCCGATACGGTTTACTATGTTGGGGAAGAAATTACTTTTATCTGTATTGCGTCTCGTTTTGTATTTTCTAAGCGTTTCCAATGGGGGTTCAAGCTGAGAAATGGAAAGTACGTATATCCCAATTTTACAGGTAATTTTTCTAAAAATAGTCCCCGAAAATCGGTTAGAAGAATATCTTTTCTAGTACAATTTTGAAATTATTGCTCTTTATAATGTAGATACTATAAATTCTTTAATGACAAATAACGGAGCTATCCTTCGTGAGGAAGTAAGGATTGTCATTTCGGACCCTAATATTGTTGAAGTTATATGTATAGCACCAGTATGGAATGAAACGGTTTGGATGAATGCAACAGAGGCTTTTGTTGTTAAAGGTATTCAGAATTCCTTCTGTCATTAATTTTGGTAATACCAGCGTTAATTAGAGCTAGTCTTTTAGTTGATTTGATACAAAAAGGATGTAAACATTACAGATAGTATGGCCCCAATTTTCTTTGATCCAACGAATATTACATTGTATGTCGGTGTCAATGAGTTGAATCATACCCTGCGGTGCGAAGCCATTGGATTTCCTCATCCTGATATTCTTTGGCTACGGAATGGACAGGTTGACATGCTTTATTTCTTGAATACTTTTCTGTACAATATATTTGTTGAGGAAATATAATATGTAAAACCAAATTATTTTTATAGGAATTCCTGACAGATTTCCATTTTGACAATAGTGTTGAAAACGTCACCAAATCTATGATTATGCTGAAAGATGTATCATTGTCCGATGATGGATGTATCTACACTTGCAATGCATCCAACCCTCGAGGAATGATATTTAAAACGTTTTCAGTAAAAGTTTATCGTAAGTTAAGACTTTGGGGATTTATCTGTATACATTACGGCACCACCATCAATGGATAGTATATCTAATGTTGTAAATCTTTAATATTTTAGAACATCCAACGTTACTCGTGTTTTCGCTGACCAGTTCCTTAGGCATTTTCTGTCTGACTTTGGTATTGCTATTGATCTACACTATTTGGAGAAGGCTACGAAAGCAAAATGTAATTTCATTATTAAGCGGTCTATGTATATGTGTTATATTTTCAAATGTCGGAAGTTATTTTCCTTCTGTGTATCTAGAGAGGCTATACATTCCACTTTACCCGTCTTGATGTCGATGAATTTGAAAACGGAAATCCAGAAGCAGTGCAAAAATGTTCTGACGAGTACCAAAAAGCAATTTATTTACCCTATGACAAAAAGATGGAAATACAACCACAACATTTGGTTATAGGTAGGCCAAAGGCTATTATATAGCTGTGTATTACTACGATACACAAATGAATATATTTTACTTAATTTTATGTTGTGAAAGCAGATTACAATAACATTCTTGGACAAGGAGAATTTGGTGTCGTTTTGAAAGGAAAATTGGTATGCAATATCGAACCTGTTCCAGTTGCGGTGAAAACGACACGGGATTCCAATACTAATAATCTCAAAGCATTGCTCTCCGAGTTAAAGATAAGAATTTACATAGGGAATCATGAAAATGTAGTGAATCTTCTTGGTGCAGTTACAAAACATATAGCTGATCGTAAGTTTTTCTATAATATATTGCTGTCTATTACATATATTGTTTCAATTTCGGTACTGAAATGCTATGCTTTATGTACAATCGTAGGCAACGTGTCAGTTGTGTTCGAGTACTGTCAATTTGGCAGTATGGAGAAATACCTCAGATCTCAAAGAAATACTTTCTTAAATGAATTTGCTCCAGATGGAAGTCGTCTCTGCAGTAAATCTCCGTAAGTTATGCCAACCGACTACATACACAGAGGTGCATATATAGAGTTATACAAATGTACTTTTTTATACCATAATGTTTCTTGATTAGATCCGGAAACTATGTCAAAATCGAATATCTTGTTAAAACTAGTGATCTCATTTTATGGGCCTATCAAATAGCAAACGGGATGGAATATTTGTCTAACAAAAAGGTTTGCAATACACTTTGATGTTTTATTTATCATGGAGGCACACAAAGACAATGTTAATGAGTTAAAGAATTAGAGAAAGTCTTGTGAAAATGTAAGCACGGAAGGGGAAAGTATTTTGAGAGGTGTAATAATATATGTACATATTTTGATAATAATTTTGAAATTTTTCTTGATTTTATCAGGTAATTCACGGTGATTTGGCTGCTCGTAACATTTTGGTGACAGAAAACCATACCGTGAAAATCACCGATTTCGGATTATCTAAACATTTGTATAACTACACTAGTAATTACATTACAAAGAAAAATGTGAGTGATTTTATTTTCTCGTTTTCCTAAAAAATATTTTTATGTTTGAAGAAACCATTTTCGTAATAATTTTCTGGAAACTAAATTGAAAAACATATTTGCAGGACAACACCCCTATGCCTTGGCGTTGGTTGTCTTTAGAGGCTCTAAGAGATCAGTCATTTTCAGTACATTCAGATATTTGGTCATATGGTGTAACTTTATGGGAACTGTTCAGTTTAGCAGAAACTCCGTATCCAGGTGTCACATTCAATGAAGATTTTATCAACAATTTGATTGCTGGTCAACGATTAGGAAAACCTAAATATTCCAATTTCGAAATGTAAGATCACGCATGATTAATCTTATTCCAATAATATAGAGTTCTACAGAGTTATGTGTCATTAATGAATTATGGTTATACTTTATATGCATGGATTTATATTATAGATATCGCATAATGAAAGAATGCTGGAGAACGGAAACTAAAGAGCGACCCAGTTTCTATGCTTTAAAATATAGTTTTCAAACACTACTTCCGTCGGAAAATTGTCACACAGAGTCTGAGACTGATAGTGAGAACCACTCAGGAGAATTTTCTGTTATGAATATTGTTATCCCCTCATAAGTGTAGTAAACGAAATGTTTTTGATACAATACCTACCTAAATTTACAGTTATAAAAGGTTAACTAGAGTAGGGATTATTTGCTGCCTACAGTCTGTCAATTCAGTTTAACTGAAATCAATTGCAGAGAAGAAAGACTTGTCACATTATAATTAATTAATTGCAATTAAGTCAATAAACTGTTACCACATTGTGTTATTTTATTCTTAATAAACGTGTCAACTGTTTAGTTTGTTTCAAGACTCAACCAATACAACATTTATTTACTTTCCTAGATATTTTGAATATAAGTGCACAACTATAAGCATGTATCATCCTATTGATCGTCTAGCCATTATTCCATAAACCTGCGTAAGTGAAGCATCAAGCATGTTGTGCTGTGTAAAATCAAAGGAACCACGTAAGATAAGACCTAAATCGACCTAATGGGATTGTCCCTGTTACGTTGTCTGGTAACTAGAGCAAAGCAAAACCAAACAGAAGTTTTTATGTGAAAGAGTACTCGCAAGAGCAAACAAATAGCTGAAGAAGAGCTGAAGAACTCTTGAATTTTTATCCAGAGATTTAGAATCGGGTACAGTAGTGTGACAATGACAATCATTGTTTATCGTTACAACTAACTACAACAGCAATTTTCAAGTTGAAAAATTCAGGAAAGGCCTTTACAGGGATAGAGCATCAGTCTTTGGAAGCACTTGAGTAAAAACCGTAGCTTAACTTGCTGTTTTCTTAGACACACACACCTTGAATCCTCTCACTGGGAAAATAATCTAGGGAGAGTGAGAGCATTGAACTTGGATATAAAAAATGGATAGCAATGTGTACCGGGAATATGGCGGGGAAGAAAATCTTGGGGAAGACCTACCAAAGAGACTTTCTGCCCAAGAAGCGATGTCACTAAAAAGAATGAGTGAGTCAAAATCTAGACGAGAGAGCCGTAAAGCATCGGCGAAATCATTGAAACCGAGAATGAAGAGTGTCGGTACGGATGCAGCAATTACAGGCATCATGTCGAAACGAGATAGCAAATATTTGAAGCCTCCCAATACCATCAATCGAAAGGACCTCGGAATATATTGCTCTCAGCAAATCCAAATTCCTCCGAATCTTCCTGGAATCTTGAAAGCGTTCACCAAAGCAGCAATTCGAACTCAACCACCAGATTTATTAACTTGGAGTGCCTCTTATTTCGAATGCATGACCAAGGGAGAAGTCCCTCCTGTAAAGGATCGACTGGAATTCATAAGTGAGACCGCTACAGAAGGCCTTACCATAGGATTGCTCCAAGTTCTTCACAAACAGGTATCCCAATGTTATTATATATTTATCTTTTATGCGGATATTTTCTCGAGTTATATTAGCTTAAAAGGATTATTTGAATTTAGTTAAATGGCAAAGACTTTGTGACTTACCATGAAGTTAAAGAAAAATGGCGAGGGATCTGTATGAAAGAAAAATACCTTAACAGAGTCTGGAAAAGGGCAGATTGGGACAAGATAAAAGAAATTGAATGGAAGAAGATCATTTCTCTTTTGTGCACTTTGGTGGGCAGAGTAAGTAATTCATATTTTCACATATCCATCATCTGTTAATTAATTTATCAGCACAGTTTACGTCTTTTGTAGAATATGAACGAAACAATGGATGCTGTCTGTCAAATTTTAACTTCACAGCCCATTGGAGGAGAACCTTTTTTGGAATGGGATGAATTTTGGGACATTTACGTGATGTTGTGCAAGATTGATAATTTTATTAAAAGATCTACAATTGAAGAAATCAGGGATTACTTGAGACCTGTGGCTTTGGCAAACCATGGTCTAATTGGACCAAGAGACTTCAAGAACCGAAATTGTCCTAGTTTGTTTTAAGATTTGTTCACAGAGTTATAATACAAAATGTGTTTCATCAAATATCCTATGCATTTTAGTCAGTAACTGATCAGTAAGTCAGTAATTAACATGTATTAATTACTAATTTATTAGTCTTCCCTACCTGCATATTATATAATTTGTACTTGTACCGCAAATCACAAGACCATAATTTATTTCTAGGAAAACAATTGGGCCAAATGAAGTTGCTCTTCACAGAATTTACACCGTGAAAATAAATCAGGAAAAGTACTCTTTTTAACTGAAACAAACTTTTTTAACCGATGTAAGGAAAAATTGATTTGTATATCAAGGTCAAAGGTCATAAAGTTCAAAAAAAGTAAAGAAAATGGCCTGTACATAATTTATGATAATTACAATTACAGCAATATATTAATTGTATCTGTACTGTTCTGTACTGTTTATTCTTTAGCTAGCATTCGTTGAGGAGTGGTAGGAAATAATAGGAAATGCTATTATTATGATAAAGCTACATATGACTACGTTCGTTCGTTCGCTCGCACGTACGTAATGTACTACATAAATAGTGTGTAACCTCCTGTGAGAATTTTCCAGGATTTCTAGCAGAGAACCATACTGGTGATATTATTAGACTAATCATTTTAATTAAGTAAAATACTATAAAGTTAAGTGAATTGAGGAAACAATTACATTAATGGGTAGGTAGTTTGTAAGAAGGTTAATTAATCGTAAGTTTTAATTTAAAAAACTATAATACAGAGTAAACTATAATACAGAGGAGTTGTTTTGTTTTTTGTCAGAATGAATTATTGTGTTGTTGAATTGATTTGTCTGATTTGATGAATGTACTTGCAAAAAAGAATCTGAACCATTGGATATCATGTACCTAACTTGAAAGTAATGTGAAGTACATAGAAAAAGTTTTCTCAGCCAATATTAGTAGTCTATTTGAAGAAATCAAACGTTGAAATGCAAAGCTTATGAGTAACTTGAGTTTTAATCTTGTGCTTTGACGATCCGACATTTTCCTTACTAATTATGATTCGTGAATCTTGGCTTAACTTTACTTATTGTAATGGTCGGGTGAAGTTTGGTAAGCTAATCATCACTGTAGCATTCAAAAACCCCAATAATTTCACAAATTCATAAATTATGAATTTTTTTCGTGACTATATATATTCTGTACTCTGAAACAAGCAGCAGTAAATCCCTTTTGTTATGTATTATATGAATATCCTTTTTATTTCTGTTTAATAAAGTAATTTTCGTAAATGATAGAGTATAATGAAATGTATTAGTCTCTGTGCATCTAATTGTATTATTGTTGCATTATTCTTACGGTGCCACTTGCCACACCAAACCAAACTACACTTCGGACGTCGACTATTATATCACTTTGATTCTTCAAAGCGTCTATGTAACTGTAGCACTTGAACTAAAGCAGACTAATTCTATGTATTATTATTGTTACTTATTATATTTACTTGCATATAAGTGAGTAGTCTAAGGGAATTAATAATGTTAGTCTCTATTGTTAAGAAAGTTGTTCACTTATCGACTCACGACCCTTTTCAAACTCGTAGTAGCCTCCGAGCTCCTTGATAGACATACTATACTTAGACATTATAGTGGATGAATATTTACTCGGAAACGTCAATACTTATATCGTTAGTTGGTATTGAACTGTTGTAAGAAGGTAGATTGTAGTAAATTATGTAGACCAAAAGGACATAAGATTAGCACTACAGAACGCTGTTTGTTAAAGATATAAACTATTCACACACAAAAGTGGCGAATGTACGTTGAAGACCGAGTGAATGCAAAATGAATCTTATAGGATATTAAAAGAATAGTGCCCAAATTACATCTATAGTACATTCAAATCAAACGTCATGCAGGAAACAGTCTTTTATAGCTAAATCCAACTCGTAATACGTATCAAAATAAAGTTCACCTTCAATAGAATTTTTTGTTTGCTGTTGAATATTTCTAACTTTCTCTTACTTATAAACTACCAAGAGTGCACTTGGACTTACAATCGTCGGGCATCAGTTGTCTTATGAATTTCATCTTTTCAGTCAAGGAATTTTAGTAAACTACATTTCAGTAATATTATATACAATGAAACAATAGCCTATCTATCGATGTTGTTTGGAGAAAAGCAAAAAATCTTTTTTCAGTGAAAGCAACTCAATTAGGAAATAATGTCAATTTTAGTCCTAGATCACTAATTTGATTATCAAGGACGTGTTAAATGTTGCAATGCAAAAAAAGAGGATTTTGTGTCGTTTCTCTCCTTCATCACTGCCAAGGATGAGTCTGAGAACATATAACACAGTTTAATTAATTAAAAAACTCCGTATATGCTAACCTACATGTCAATTAATTACACACCTCACTCACACAAATATTTAAATATTATCTCGTGTAAACCGAGCAGGTCAGGCCGATTCACTTATTCATTTAGTTCATAGGCAGGATAGTTTTAATATCATTAAGGAATAATCCAAGGAGAGAGATGCAATTTTGAATAAATTTAATAATATACAAAGTGGAGGAAATGCCCATTATGGGATTTCTCATCATCTCTGATTTAAACGACAATCCTTAGTGTTGCATAATTGCATTTGAATAATTCAGGAAAAACAGGTATTCAA
>JABASH010005061.1:0-12762 GCA_019776445.1 Tomocerus maximus | reverse complement strand
CAACTAAAAGAGTAAACTAGATATTTACAGTGCTATAAATAGACAATTCCCTGATAGTTAGTTATATAACTATACTTAAACTTAATAATATTTCATAGTTTATAATTATTACATCATGTTCTTTGCAGGTCTTAGAAATGACATTTATTGAAATGTTTATTAAAATAAAGATATTCTTACCAAACATTCATCTATCCAAATGTTGACATTGCACATATCATTGCATATTATTATCATATACCTTGAAAATTTTTACTAAAGGCACATGCTATAGGGATTTGGATTCTAATTCTAAATAGCATGCAAATAAAATACTATCTGATCTTTTTTGCATTGCATGTAAAACGAATATCCTCGTCACTTGAAGTGTAGGTGTACATGTACACGACTAATCAAACGATGACGTACTTAGGATCACTATATAATACTAATGATATAAATTAAAAGTATAGTGCAAGTAGGAGTTTGATATCAATTACGCAAAAGAACGCATGCATGTAAGTGCATAAAAGTGTGTAGGTGTAATCTGTAATACGTACCACAATACAAAGTGACCAATATAAATGGCGAAATGGTTTTATCATATCGGATGTTACATGTCCAGAGTTCCTACGTACACAACAATAGTGCCATTCAAAGTTCAAATTCCATATTGCATAAGATAAGTGAAACATGACTCAAATTCCAGTAGCACTTTACTACAACAGCCCATAAAGGTAGCAAACTGACTTTGCCAAGCATCCTGAATATTTGCTACCCAACCAATTAACTTAAATTACATGCTGCCATAATTGCTTCTCAGTTGGAACAACCTGTACTAGTTGATGTAATTTACAAGTACAAAACATTTCTGGAGTATTTCAATTAAGACAGTTTCTCTTGAAAAGTGATTTAATCTCATTATAAAGGCGCTTTAAATGTCTCAATTTAATTTTGCAACGGTTCTCAATTTCCTTCTCATTTTATTAGTATTTTTTACTACAAACAAATTATCTAGATCTAAGTCTAAGTACATGTAATCGTCGTAGCCCTTTACATTTACTAGAATTGAATTGCAGAATTGGAGTCGGTTGGGACATTTCATTTTAAAAGAAATGTTTTTCTTATTAATACTTTTTTAATTTGTAATTAGGTTACATAACTTATTGTCCTTAATACCACCGTTAATAGCCGCTACAACATGACTATATGACCCATATACTATCTGTCTCGAAATCGAAACCATAACTTGCTACAGCACTCAATACTACATGTAGCAAAATGATAGCGCGCAAAGTCCATCTGTTTCATTTGAACACTGCATGTACAAGAAAAATGTGGAATCTGTATGTGAATGTAAATACTTAACTCAGGAAGGACTCAGCCGATAAAATTATTGGAATTTGGAGTCTGAAGTTCCATTGATTAATCGCATCGCATAATATTGTAATTCAATAGATGATTTTGAGATAAAATTACTGTAGTAACTACCGGAAAAGCATACACAAATCATCAGTAAACCAAGTAAGTATGTAGTCCATTAGATGTACATTTTAGTAGTGAGTGGATGCAATGCAATGGGGGGCCGTGGATACTTCTACTAGTGAGAAGTCTGCACACATCTCAACATTCTCAACCACATTTAATTAGTGACCTTGGTAAGATTCACATGTGTGTAAGGTACAGATATAGATATTATGACAGTTAAGCCTTTGCCAGCCCTTTTGTTTTGCCTGTAAGAACTTTTGGAATTGACAACACTGCTCTCGGTTTCATTTACTTCACAATTTCCTTGAATTCACACAGGTAGGTGCTAAGCACTTAAAGAACATCTGAAGATTTTCTCATTAACTCTTGTATTTTGTTATCAATCCGTGAACAAACCAGTTTTGGTCAGTGCGAAGTAATGGGATTTCTTTAATGTCTTAGTAAATTCGATTGCACAGATATATTTAAGTAAGAGTTATACACAATCGTATTGCAAATGGGAATTACTATTTCTTGACTTCTATTTTGACGTAAGTCAAACTGTAAATCACTTTAACTTTGACAACTATTCTTTAATTCTGAGTTGTCATCACACACACTAAGAAGATATTTGTGCCAACTCCATGGTACAAATTTTATACATTGTATTCTTTTCATGGATCAATATGCATACTTGCACAATACACAATATGCAAAAAAATCTATAAATATGAGTAGTAATGCATTTATAGGTATAGCAGGGTTTCTATTTTCGGAAAATGTCATCAAATTCTTATTCGTTTTCAGAACTGAAATTTGTGAACCGTAAAGATGGATTTTTGGTGGCCGTGGGTGTCTGTGATTGCGACTGGGATTTTCACCTGGTTAATATATTCGTTGACTGTATATGGAATGGTAAAATTCCTTTTCATTGTTCACTGATTTGAAAAGGAAATGCTATAAGTACTCAATGTAACAGTTTTCTTATAATTTTGTTCACACAAGGGAGTAGTAAAATTAAGAAACGTTATCAAGAGAAAGCAGGAGGAGAGAGAACAAAGTTTCCAAGCACTGGAAGCCAAGTCCGAATACCAATTAAACTCTGATCATGAAAAAATTCTGGCATTGTCCGAAGATGAACTTATTGAGGCTCTACAAAAAAGGAAATTAACGGCGACTCAAGTTTTGAATGCATTTATTGCAAAGGTATGTTAAAGTGTATACAAATTGTCTAAAACTCATGCTATTTTATATACATTTTTATCAGTAGTTATTAATATATGTTAAAACTCTTATTATCATTCTTAGGCTCTTAAAGTTACTAGAGAAGTTAACTGCATTACAGAGTTCATTCATACAGCACAAGTAAGTTCACACTAAGAAGAATTTAATTTTCAACAATTCTTTGGCAATGACAGATAGATTCACATGAATATTTTAACTTCAGGAATGGGCTGCAGATTTGGACAAAATGGATACAGTCAAAGGCCCCTTCCACGGTCTTCCTATATCGATTAAAGATAATTGCAATGTTAAAGGAATGGATTCTACCATCGGACTGGGAAAGTTTTTGTATCAGCCTGCCGACTCATCTGCTGTTTTGGTTCAAACTCTGGTTGAATTGGGGGCTGTTCCGTTCTGTAAAACCAACGTACCTCAAACACTTTTGAGGTACCTTAAAACAAAAGCTCATTTTTCATTATATTATTCTAAAATCTATGCATCAAAAATGGACTTCTAATTTTTAGCTTCAACTGTCATAATCCAATTTTTGGATCCACGACAAATGTTTTGAATCACAAATTGACTCCTGGAGGTAGCAGCGGAGGAGAATCAAGTTTGATAGCCGGAGGAGGATCTGTGTTAGGAATCGGTTCGGATATTGGTGGTTCTGTAAGAATTCCAGCAGCTTTTACTGGAATTGCTGGAATAAAAGGAACAATGCACCGACTTTCGTCTATTGGTTTCCGAGGAAGTCTTCCAAATGTTGTTGGAGGTAAAGAATTTTATTGAAAATTTATAATTTGTCCCCAAAAAATGAAATATTTAATGGTGATCTTAATTGCAGTAATGGGTGTACCTGGATTGATGGCTAAGAATGCCAAAATGTTATCGACAGCATTTAAACATATTGTGGACTCAGACAAACAGAATCAGTTGGATCCATTGGCCCTGCCAATCCCATGGAATGAAAAGATATTTAGTTCTAAAGCTCCCATGCGGATCGGTTACTTCACAAATCTTGCTTACTATCCATTGATTGGGGATACAGAGGAAGTTGTTCTGAAAGCCAAAGAAGCTCTTGAAAGGGCAGGACACACTTTAGTGCCTTTTGAATTGCCCGACAGTTTTGAAATGATGAATCTTGTCTTTGATTTTACGTTTGCTGACAAAGGAGTTTATCTCTTGAAAAACTGGCAACATGAACCCATTCCATTGACATTAGTTTTCAATTACATCATCTGCAAGGCCCCTCTTTGGTTCCGATCTATTCTTGCTACAGTTATGGAATTTCCTTATACTCCTGTTCTTCATTCCACAAGAGCATCCGCTATCATTCGTGGTGGGGCGGATAAAACTTACAAACTATGGGACCGACTTGCAGACAGGAAACTGTTGATTGCTAAATTGGTTCAGCAATGGAAGTCACAAAAAATTGATTTACTCTTGTGTCCAACTTATCCGTTTCCGGCTATACCGCCAGAATATTGTGGACGATTACAACGTAAAGCTTGATTACATCTATGTACTGTTATATATCTTATTCATATTAATTTTCGGTTTTTGTTTATTCAGCTTCTGTTGTGTATACCATGATATTTAACTTGATTGACTTTCCTGGAGGTGTTGTGAAATTTGGCAAGGAATCTGGGAAAAATATAGAAAGTTACGACGATCAAGGTGACATGGTACTACGATTGGGCAAGAAGGTACATTACATCTTCACACAGTTTTTACAAATACTATAAAAATGTATTTATGACAAATGTATAAATTAACCCTCTCTTTCTTGCTATGATTAGGCTGCCCGTGAGGCTGTTAATATGCCACTCTCAGTTCAACTTATAGGGTTGCCTTATAATGAAGAAAAAGTGTTAAGAGGACTAGTGGAACTAGAAAATCTCTACAGCCACGCACAAAATGAATAGACAAGTTTGTCACTGCAATTCTCACTATTTTGCAATCACAATACATACAACGAATAAACAAAGAAAAATATTTTATCTCTTTCTATCAAATAATATGCTTTATAAATTACTGATGTCACTGATACCTGCGTTATCACTTGACAAAAGTGCACTTTATTTTGTAGGAAATTCTACGCGAAGGAAACTAATCATTTCAGATCTATAATAAAAGTAACATTTTTAAATTGGCAAACATTTATTCAACTCCTGGACATCATAACATTATGTTACGATACTTTTTCCAACAAATACATACTATAGAGCATATATTAATAGACATGTAGGTAGGATGCACAGAGTTGTATTTCATCCTGTAAATCATTTTCTTATGTAGAACAGTATTACATAACATCGAATATCCGTACCTAATTTATATTCAAGTTACAGTATAAAATTTATTGGTTATTTGAAAACAATGCAGTTAAAAAACTAGACTAAATGGTAAATCAAATAAAACTTAAAACTCAATACCATTGTTTACAGGTATATCTTCAAGTACACCCACACTCGTTTACAATGGCCTAGAGTTAAAACACGCGTTTATACACAGTAAACATTGGATTATTAAATAACCTTCAATCTATAGTAGAATTCGAATACGACAAAAAATAAGGGCCATTCAGGTACCATATCTAAAATGTAATTTCATAAATATATGGAAATATAAATGCAGATAAACGAACCAGTGTAATTAAACACAGTATTAACTACTCACTATTCTTTACAGACTAGTTTATATTTACGTAGCATTGACTTTTAAACCTAATGAACTCATCTAGAACTAATGTATTATAGTACACTTGCACTTAGTTTCGTATCATATCAGCTACCTAATATTATAACTACTATAACCATTTTTTGCTAAAATTGGGTTATAGCTACATGCTTATTTTATCCTTGGACGATACAATAATAAAGAAATAAATAGCGACAGACATTATTTTGTCGTGATTTTGTGTACATATCAATATAGACAGTTTCATATTTTTCTCACACATGTCAAGTTATAAGTGAAACAGCAGGTTTGTGTCGTCTGCGCCTCTTAATCCAATGCTACATTTCTATTCAGTAGTCAATATAGTCAGCTAATTATGTACCCAGTAACATTTCTAACAGAGTAAATTACAACATCCTATGATGTCCTCAAACAATCAAGTGTACAAGTTATGTACAAGTTACAATCTAACAAGAAGACAGCTCATATAGATCTCATCTAACTGTCGTATTTGTGATGTTGTGTGGCTTAGTACATTTGTATGTCAATTCGGAAAGCATTTTAATCAACGACATGTCCATCATTGCTTGTTAGCATTTTCATTTCATTTGCTAATAACAATAATTAGTAGCAGTTTTTATGTGCATTAAAGCTACTTTGGCATTGGCAAGAATGACATTCTCAATGAGTTTATATAGCATTCCTAGTTTTGTGCTGAGTATTTGGTGCTAAACGGTTCTTTCGTTTGTAATAGCCGCAAAAATAAAACAAGACTAACAAAATAGCTACTTCAAATTATAGGTTCTACTGTGGCAAAAATATATGCCTAACTGTAATACGCACATTACTCGTTAATTTTTTTTAGGTTATTGAACTTTCAGTTTCTTTAAAAATACTACTACTCGATATTCCTTAGCCAATTTTTCTTAATGGTATGGAATATATATAAGTACTTGACATTTGACTCTATGACTGCGACACACTAAAATATCTCAGAAACTGAAGCTAATGATCCAAGTACTGAATTTCTATAATTTATTCACAATGCATTGTGCAATTAATACCTGACTGAAGTCATTATAAAACAAAATTAGTATATTTTCATTACTTATCACTGATGGTAAAATGTGTACAGTTTCTTGCACTAAGATATAAGCTACTGTTTATTATTGGCACAAGCTAACGAAAATTCTACTTTAGCACACACTCCGTATAAATATAGTTATACAAGATTAATAGTGTAACAATAATACTGATACAATTGGTAAAGTCCTCAACAGTAGATGAACATTGAGAAATTCTGTCAAAATATAAAATGAAAATCACACGACAAAGCTTAATTTTCGTAACATCCCTTTTCAAAGTTCAAAATCTCAAAAACGTTACACTGTAAAGACAATATTATGTGTCATAAACTATCAGACATTCACATTATCAACCAAAATAATTCTGGTAATCAAGCCAAATGCCTGGCATTGGAAACAAGAATGTATAATTTTTTCTTACAATGGACTGATATCCCGACTTTTGCTCAGAATGTGAGATAAGATTTTCCATGCTATTGCATTCTCACAATCCTTATCTGTAGTAACGCATATAATGCCAAATCAAGCTTCTTGTACAATATTCTGTGAAACTGCGAATAGAATAAAAAGTTTTCATCGCTATTATTAATTTGTCAACGATGAACACTTGATGAAGAGATTTTCTGTTACGATACCTCGACACTGCGAGACTGGACAACTAAGAAGTGAGGGTCTATGTTACATTTTTTAAATCCAATAAAATTGAGTCATTTTCAACTTCAATACAACTTTTGTCTATATAAATCTATAAACATAAAATCCAAAATGCAGGCATATAGCCCACACGGAAGAAGAGTGGTAGCACAAAGCAATAATGATATTTCAGTATAACAATTTTTACGTATAGTAAATAGATTAAAAGATTCCCTGACTAATCCCAAGAGTTACAATAGTTACGCCTTTTCTGTAGCATTTTTATCAGAATTGTCTGCAACGGTTGTTGTTGTTGTGTCGGTAGGCATTTGGACAGCTTTTCCTGGTATGATTTTCGTTTTCTCTGCTGTATTCCTTGACTTCTTCTTCGTGCCGTTATTTTCCGCTGAGGGTGTAGTATTCTGATTTGAACTTGTGGTATTTGTGGCCGTTTTTAATGAGTTGCTTGTGCTCGGTTTCCCACTGGCTGCAGAATGCGAAGCATTGTCGGATTTTGGTACAATCAATGAGTGAGAACTGGATTGGTCTTTATCTTTACTACTAGTATTGGACGCTATGGCTTTTGATCCAGAGGAAGTTAGTGCAACGCAAAGATACAGCGGCCGAAATAGCACCACGGAGTCTCCATTCTCAACACTGCCGTCGTAAACTTGTCCCAGTTGGAATTCAGGGCCTGGAAAATCACAATTTACACGAATTTTAACCAAAATTTGCATAAAATGTTGCACAAACTTGAAATGATAGTGCTGTATAGGATGATTTACCTATATACATTCCACCTTCTGCGTGATCGGATGCTACATCTAGAAAATAAATAAATGTATAAATTATGCTTAGATAAACTAATTAACTCTCATCACTTTTATTATCTACTAGAAAAGAAAGTTATTTTAATGCAGTGCTTTCGAATTTAAGTGTTAAAAGTTTCGTGAATAATAGATTCTCCCTCTATAAAATCTTTTACTATGTCATCTGGATCTGACCGAGTTTGATATGTGGTCGTCTCAGTGAGTTGGTGAGACTGCTCATTGAGACTGTAGACAAACAACACGACTGGAAAATGTCTATCTTTAAAATAAGGGCAACGACCCTTTCAAATAGTCAACTTGGCTATTGGCTGGCGACTTGATAGTTGATTTCACTTCAGTCAAGTTGTATAACTTTTACGATTTCATTCTTGGTTTGTAGGAATCGACATGGACATGCACGATGGAACAACAGCTCTGAAAATCATTTTCTTCAGAAACTTATGGGAAATAAAATTATCAGTGCAATGCAGTATTACAAAAACAGAACAAAGAGCCTTATCTCCAAACTTTCTGAGCGGAGAAAGGAAAAGGCGACTGTAAAATGCAGCTTTCCTGAAATACATTCACAGAACTCCACCAGAATAATAACGAGAAAAGACTTCCTTCATAAAACCGGGCAGTAATAACATTTTAAAATCTAAATTGCAACATAGGAAAAACCAAAATAGCTTAGTTTAGATATTTCAAAGCGACATTACAATCCACTAACATAATTGCCAAAATTTATGCCACTGTCTATACTCGAAACACATTCCAGATGGCAAATGACATCTCAACTAAAGGCACGGAGATTCGAAGATAAAAGATAAAAATACATTACTTCTGGCAAACAATTAAACGCACAAAGCAAACGACCAAGCTGTATAGACTGTCTCCAGATTGCTAAGAATGCTTTTCCTGTCTTACGATAATGTTACTGACAATGAGGTATATAGTCGTTTCATCGTTTCGTTGCAGAACAATCACTTCAGATTCGATCAGTGCAAACAAGTGTTAAAATTAATTACTGCAGGAAAGTACGTTGAATATCCCACATTAAATATCTCCACTTTCTACATTAAACAAATAAATGTCCATTGTGAACTTAGACTTAGAGGCAGGACAGTAGTGTAGCTTACAGGAAAAGAGAATTCCGAACGGAATCTCTTTTAAATCAATATTCTATTCAACGAAGCGAAACAGGCTCATTCTCCACAGTCCTTTGGCTGTACAATCAGAATTATAAATCGATACGCTTTCCCATTCACGCATTCAATTTTATCAGTTAGCATTCACAACAGCAGTAGATGTTCGCAAACCAAAAGGGATGCATAGAATATCAAATAAACTCTTTTCACTAGTCTATTAAGTACAACTATAAAAATATACAATGAAGTATGTGCTATCTTATTTACATGAAAATCCTCATGCAAACCTAATCAGAAGCACGAGGAAAGAAAAGGAAACTAACTATGTAGTCAAACGACTTCATTTCATTTCCAGTTCATTTCTTTCATTTCCTCATCAACTCCCCTGATAGAGAAGGAAAATAGTAACATAACCAACATTTGCAAATACAAAAATGCAAGATTCGATTAACTTAGCCATTTCCCTACTTCAACAGCTAAGATGATGCCTTTAGTACGCAGTAACATAACACCAGTACAGATACTAAACAAACTGTATTGCGTTTTGCACCATTTGTAATCTATAGACTCTTTGTTTACTTTGCGTAACATAAGTTTCTATTTGCATTCGGTCTCGTTTATTTACAGTGTTGTTTGCCTGTCATAAAATGAGGCTTCTTCTCTTCACAAAACTAGGAATTTACTGTCTCTCTCTAAGCCTAACTGCACTAAATTGATATTATCAATCCCAGTAGTGGTAAATAAAATGAATTTCCTAACGCATTTTGCCTACATTTACATCTGAAGTTTCTATTATTTCATTAACACATTTTAGAGCCAAGCTCTGTAGAATCTCCAAATTAAGTCCTGAGGACAATAAATTATGTAGAACAAACTATGTTAATGATATTCAGTAATCTTTAAATATTTGGGGTCTATCTATCTGTTTCCCAACAGGTTCGAGTTTTCAAAAAGACAGTTTTCCAAAAAGATGAAGTTTGGCAACCTTTCTTCCCTACTGTGTGGTTTAACTTTCTCCCTGACTCCCATAGCCTTTTCCTGCTAAAATGACCATAAAGTGCTTTTTTCTTTCCGGTAGTTTTTATGGACATTTCACTGATTCCCCGAATAGAAACGAAAATCGATTCGACGGAACAACATGTCAAAGTACATGTTGTCTCGACCACTTCTATTCGGATGATACATTTCATTCTTTATCTTCCAAACTTGAGACACAGGGAAGAGTTGGGGATCTATTTTATGACAGCCTTCATAATAACTTTCCAAATTTTCCACAGCGAAAGTAGCAAGAAACACATGAAAAATCACAATGTTTTTGAAGGCTGCTAAAAAGGACGACAGTACATTTATCCAAGTTAAAATGCAATCATAAACTTTGTATATTTCACAGGATATCTTACCATACATGATGACAGGTTGCTGCGTAGAATTAGGGATTCGGAAGGGAACTGTGGCTATCGTTATAGGGAAGTGCATGTGTAAGTCATCTCCAGCTTTTTCCATTTCAACATTTACCTGGAAAGTCAACAATAGAACAGTAGTCAGTTTATTCCAAACATCAACAACATTCAGCTGTCAATTATAGTGTCTAATAATCTCTCCAGGATTTAAAAGCTCCAATTACATCCCACGTTAACAGTGGTTGTTTATTTTCCACGAACTTTCACATTTGCAAATTCTTAGTATTCTTTAATAAGCAAGGGATTAAAAATGTCCTTTTAACCAATTAGTAGTCAATGTAAACCAGAAAAGACTTACAAGGAAATAAAGTGCATATATCTTTGCATATTTATATAATTTGCATATATTAAAGAAGTTAGGCGGACTGTTTTTATGTGCTCATTCTCCGTGTGTACTCAATTTGTTAAACACGAAACATGAGAGTAGGGAACGGAAGGTAGATTTTCTCTAGTCGCTTACTTTATTAGAAGGTGATGAGTGCAATACCAAGTGTTCGAGCATTTGGTATTCAACTCGGGTTTGTACGTTCAGCTTGATACATACCACAACTCACAACATACGAACAAGCACATAGTCTCTTATTTACACACTGCTGTATGTTCATGTCAATCGCCGCACTGAAGGCGGACAGACTCGCTCTTCATTACTGATGCATCATCCTATTATGGAGCTAACATAAATGCACTCTGTATACCCTGCACTCGAAAACTCGTCGACATAAAATAGAGATACTACAGGACTACAACTCAGAAAGTGCTTAATATGAGTACAATTACATTAATTTGAACACAGTAAGTATACATAAGCCTACATGAACGTTACTAGTCTGCATTAACATTTTATATCCAGCTCCTTGCTCTATTTATTTCATTCAGCTTTCCTTTAGTTCCCTATAATAATGAACACCACACATAAGAGATACTAAATGAGAGTATAGGATGAGCAGCTTTTGTGTTGTCTAATTACAGCATTAAAATTGAGAAAGCACTTCGCTTTTAGCGTTTAATATCACAAGTAACAATAACACGGAATGATAATGAAAGTTAAAAGGTTTACTCTCTGATAAGTAAAGAATCCGTTGCAAACTCCATTGTAACGTAATAAAGATATGTAGGTGATGGTAAATTTCCATTTGGAACGCCAGCACAATCTAAATGGTAGCAATACTACAGATTCCTATTGTCTTTCTTATCTTTAATGCACCATGCATGGACTGTGGTGCTTTCTCTTGACTTTCCCTTCGTCTGTATGCGAGATGGATAAATGGCGCAAGCGATAGAATTTTGGTAGGACGATTCTTAATGCCTAACTGTTTTGTTTACCCGTTCAGTATGACACTCCGGTTCGATTTTGTAATATGTAGGGATAAACAAATGCAAATGCTTCTGGTGAATTCCTTGTACTGTGCAGAGCTATGTAATCTAATTTAACAGTAAGTACCAGTAGAAGGTACAAGGAGCATTTCCTCCTTGCTCAACATATGCATCTGCTTATCTTAAAACACAGGGAATCCTTGGCTCATGCAAACATTGGGAACCTAGTGGATTGTTTTGTTACACTTTTATGACACCCTAGAATTGAAATTGATGTTGAATGAATAAATGAGGGCGCTTATGTATGTATAGGTTGTATCATATAAATATAAACACAGGAGCGAAGACGCAATAATATGCATTAGGAGATGGAAGAAGGATTCATGTTCATGTTACCCTAGTACATAGCTTAGCTTGACTTTACTTATCTCGCTCCACTTGACTAGGATTGATGGAGACTAAACGAATGTTGTTTTTGTCTAAACTGCATTACATATTATAATAGCTACGTAAGTTACAGTTTACAACGGTATAAATAACTGATATGGAAAGAGGAAGGCAAGTCAACTGAGTAAACCCCATATTAGTAGATACTCGTGATACACATGCGATTTTCTCTCCGTTTTGTCGAAGCTATAGCTTTAGAATTCTAGTTGTCTTGTCCTGTCATCCCTAGTTTGCTTTGGCTCCTTTGACTTGGCCTGGCGCCTGCCTCTTCTATAACATTTCTATTGCTTCCACTACTTCATTCCAAATTGCTACTAAATATCTTCTTTCTTTCCTACTAAATTCTCATAACGTGCCACATTTCCTTACAATCACACAAATATTTCTAGAAATTGTTTTGCTTCGAGAACAAACCCCCCGTTGTGTCTCACAATTATCCATTTATAAAACCTGTTCAAATTTATGTCGTAATTGCTAAATTGCAGTGAAATCATTGAACAAAAACCATAGCCATGTA